>JBBPMC010000396.1:0-23876 GCA_038090115.1 Strobilomyces echinocephalus | reverse complement strand
CGACATCCGCAACACCCACTGTACTACACGTACTACATGTCCTCAAGGCCAACCACCCTACTTCCCCCCTTTTACTTACTTCTTTACCGCTCCCCTATTCCTCCCATACCCAACCTCCCCCCGGGGAGGGCCGAGTACATGTTACCCATTGCACACATCAGTCAACTTCACCCTCACGTAACATAACCCAACAGGTCACCGCTGATTGGAAGATCGGCTCGCCTAAAACTGCCGGCGGGAACGGCAGGACCGAGAGGAAGCCTTAAGCTTGCCTCACGGGGCATTCAAGCGATCGGGGACACAGCGGGGCGCAGGTGCCCCACAGTACCTAGATTAGTCAGTCCTACATAGGGTACCCTACCCCAATTTGGACTTAAATGGATTTAAAAAAAAAAAAACGAACGCACTAGCTCTTGTTTCCTGTGAACGTAGTGAAGCGATTGTCTCGTTTGCTGCACGTTGAGAATTGGAGAGGTCATCATGGAGTTGTTGGATGACTGTTTCGAGGCGCGCAATTTTGTCACCTAGTCCAAATCAACCCCAATAACACCCCAATTCAGGCGCGCTTGACATACCTGAGTTCTCCTCCCGTTCACAAAGACTAGACACTTGCTGTGCTGCGTTCTCCGGCCGTGCTTTGACCTCAGGCTGCACGTAGAGGATGATGGTCCAGGATGAGATCAAAGGCTATGTGGCTCACCTTGCCAGTGTATCTGGTGGGAAGGATGCCGTGGATATTCTGAAGGGAGATTTTGTTGTCCCCGTAGGCCGCGAGGTCGTAGTTGGCTGATACAGCTAAAAGGTGAACTTCGCGAGCGAGTTCGGTCATCGATCCAATTTGTTCGCGTGTGGCAGTGTCCCAGAATGAGACCGACGAACCAGAGGAGACCGCAATGAATGTGTAGTTGCTTGCAAGAGCGATGCATTTCGAGTTGAGAATGGCCCATTCGGAGAGTGTCTTCCCTGTGAAGGCATCGAGACAGTAGACGTTGTCTTTGTGAGAAGACAAGACAAACAGTTGCTTGCTATCGCTCGTCCAAGCTAGGCAACTGTTGAGAAACGCTTTGACTCGGACGGGGATGTCGAAGAGCAGGTGACCGTCTTGTGCGTGATAGACCCGAACGGAAGAGTGGCACCACGTGGCAGTAGCGACCCTTCTGCCGTCGGGTGAAAACTTGGCGGCGGTCACGCTCGAGCGGTGTTCCCACGGAGCGACCACACGCTCGCGGTGTCGTCGGCTGACCCGGTCGCAATCTTCGTCCCGTCTGACGAGACGTCGACCGCCCACACGTGGTTCCCGTGTCCTCCGAACTCGGTCGCTTTTTCGCAGGTCTCTGCGTTCCAAACTTGCACACCTCCGTACTCTGTGCCACACGCGATCCACTTGCCGTCTTGTGACACCGCGATGCTGAAGATATGACTCCCCGCGTTCATCGGCGTCCCCACCTCGCTGCCGTCTCCCAGTCGAATCTTGCCGTCATCCCCACCGCTCACGACGTGATCGCCGAGGAACGCGATACCGTTCGTACGCGCTGGACAATCGACGACGACTTGTTTAGCCTCCATCTAGAAAACAATGCTGGGTCTCGCTTCTTGCGTCGGTCTTCTATGCGAGTCCGCCACGTCAGTGTTACCATTTTGACTGTCCAACCAATGCTCACCACTATGTTTGAAGCAAGCTGACTGGGTAGTACGTCAGTGGAACGATGAACGCCAAATGCCTTTACACCGCCTGCCCTCCACATGGCTTATTAGATTAGTTCACACACCCAGCCATCGCCTCGGCGCTTGATCTCGCCCAAATTTATCCTTCGTGAATTGCAGTGCCAACTTGTCTGGCATAGCGTTCACAGTTGCTGTCCGCCGAGCGCAACAGGGTCGCCACGTTCGCTCGCTCGACCCTTCTGCTTGCGACGTCCGCACCGTCCCCCTCCAGATCGTCAAGACACCTCGGGTCAATGGGCCATGTCGAAATCAGCCTGGCATTCGCTGGCTTCATTGCAAGAGTGAGCCACTCAGTCTTGCCTGTCTCCGGGGCATGCAAGACTCAGCGTCACGAGTATATGCGCGCTTGGACGGCCAGCGCCACTCTTTTCGTTCGAGAAAACGCGCGCACGCGTCTAGGACGACTGGTGTCGCGAAGCATCGTGTTGCGTCGTGGCCACGGCGCGGTCGTGTTTCAAGAGGTTGGACAGAAATGGACTTTAAAAAAAGTCAATGGTCCCTTGGATGCAGACCCTCTTCCTCTTACTGTACGTGGTTCATGTACGACACAATCTTCTGTCGCCGTTTTCCACCCGTGTGTCGTGATCTGCTGTGATCTGCTGTGTCGCTCGTCGTCTCCACGATGACATGGTATGTCAGCTCTTCGATGCGATCCATGCTAACATTAGCCCCGTCAGCGTAAGAGATGGGGAGTCGAGGTGTAGGTCCGACATGGTGAATGGCGGATGGGAGTCAATAATTCCAACGACGAGGCTGGAGCTCTAGAGATATTCACTGAATCGTTCACGAACCGTTCATCGGCGGTCCATGGAATTGGGGAGAAGCAGTTCACTAGGATCTTCGAAGCGCAGTAGCCGACTGTGTGTGTTCTTTCCGCCAGGTCGCCAGCATAGTCACCAGGCCGCGCGGTGACCTCAGGTATCTCTTATGTGTTGCGTCCCTCGTGGTGGTGGGTCTACTGGTTCAGGCGTTCAAGCTTTCAAGCAACCACCACCGTAACTTGCACAACGATTCAAGCAATGACAGGATGACGATGAAGGACAACACGAATCTCGTCCTGGTACATAGTACGACGTGTCCCAAAAGACATGAAATCGAATTGTCTATGTGCTATTGAACATCGACCGTGCGGATCCCGTCCATCAAGTCGCTCAACGACGTCTCCTCGCGGACTCGAGCCATGATCAGAGCGTCCGTCGCGACGCGTCTGTACCGCGACCGCGTCAACGGAGCGAGCAGCAACGCACCAAACGGCTGCTGAAGTCGGACGACGAGCCGCAGGGCGCGCGTACCCAAATCGAACCGAGGGACGGCGCCTACAAAGTCTCTGTCGAGTAGCGGACCAATCCAAGGGTGGATGAGGAGCAAGCCATCTATCCCATCAAGATCGTCCGCGGTCTTGATCTCGACGTCCCCGAGCATGGGTGTCGTCGCACGATACGTACGGAGTTCAGACCCTGAATCCGATTCCGAGAAATGTAGAACATCGTTCAGGGGGAAAACAACACCGGGAAGTCTGAGTCGACCAGCTACGAGAGACAGTGAAGGGAGGTCATCGAATGTTTGATACAGGGAAACAGCCAGAGAAGAGTCAGGCAAGGACACACACAACGCCGAGACCATGCCATCCATCTCTACTGCCTCGATGGGCGGTGGAACGTGCATCGGCGTGATTTGGTCGTAGACAGTGAGCTCGGCGGGGAGATAGCTGTGATGACTCCCTGAATGCCCCGTCCACGAAAGAAGGGTGACGTCTTCCGAACGCGTTAAGATATGTTCAAGAAGTCGGCCAATGGCCTGATTTCCCTCGCCGTATATGACTGGGAGTGCGACGTTAAAGATTCCGAATAGCGAGTACGCCATGTCTTCCTCGCGCGTCGTCTGTCGCCCGGAAGCAAGGAAAAGCTTCTCGCGTGCCCTGTCCAATCCGGGTCGGAGTGTTATCAGTTGCTGTGTGGTAACACTCGTCGCTCGTTCCATCTCCGAAAGGATTGCAGGTGATTCCTTGTGATTGAACACCAGTAATCCGAGGTATGGCTTCCAGTCTTCAGTATAGAACTGGACGACGTGCGAAGCGACGTATTCTTGGTATGTCCACCCACGCGTATTCCAGATGCTCCTCCACAGGCAACCAGGCTCCTGGGACTCCGAAGGAACACCGAGCAGATGTACGATAGTAAGCGACGAGCGACGATACCACTTGAACATGGCAACAATCGATTCTTGCTGAACCCCCTTGTCGAGTTGATTGACGCAGCACGTGTCGCTCCACGCCCACTTGTACTGCAGAGCGACTACGAGCTCGCAAAACCTCCGCAGTTTTTGAAACATAGGGGACAATGGTAGCTCATAGACGGAGGTGTTCTCGACTTGCTGGAATGCTGGTTCTTCTAGTTGCCATTTGTGGGAAAACATCACGTAGCGATAGAACTCCCCAACCTCGGATTGAATACGAGAATGGTCTAATGCTGCAGTCATCGAAGACCGGAGCTCGTCGTAGACTGCCAGTTCCTTGAAAGCCACCACCTGTTGTGCCTTGCCATAGAGACGACCGGTATCAGTGTCGATCAGAACTGTCGGCAGGTGACGGACAGCTCTTTGGACTTCCTTTACGATCATGGAAGTCGCGTCAATGTATTGAAAACGAAGCTCTATTCAAGAGCGATCAGCATGGTCAAAAAAAATCAGATATCGATAGATCTACCGCGCATTCTCGGTTCGGGCGATCGTTCGAGCTTCGAGATCATCAACTGGAATGCATTGAACGCCTCTGTGTAGCGACCTAAGCCATGCAACGCGGCATGCTGTTGCTCGTAGCCTATGTGCGACGACGGGTCAAGGAGTATGAGCTGAGAATGGTCAGCGAGATACATTTGACATGACAAAAACATCCACACCTCGCTGCTACGCCTGAGCAGAATGTCGTTGCTATTCGACGGGCGCAACGCCAGTGCGTCCGAGTAATATTTCATCGCATCTCTGTGCTGATTGCCATCCCTCGCGGCGTCGCCAAGCTTCACCAGCTGCTCCGCATACCGTCCTTGGAGGTCCGAATAAAGGATTTCAAATGTCTTGTAGGCTTGTTGGAGCGCTATAATTTCATCTAACGGACGTCGATATCGACCAAGCTTTAGCCTAGGCGATGACGGACGTACTTGCTTTCGTTTCATGCGAGCGTAGCAATTTGTCGTGTCTTTCCTTTTGCTCGTCGGCTGCCCGCTGACAGCTGGAGAGTTCACCGCGTAGATCCAGGTTGGCTTGTTTCAGCTGCGTCGTTTCGAGGTCTAACGGATATGAAGATCAACCGCGCATCAGCGAGGGCAACGACGAACGTAGTGATACGATGGTCTTGTTTTGATCGTCAGCGACACATTGGGACTTTGCGAGTGCGATGCGGAGCTCCTCGTTCGATTGTCTCAGCTGTGTGCCTTCGACATCTAACCAACACGAAGATCAATTCAATGAAAATGATGGAAACGACGAACATACTAGCTTTCGTTTCTCGTGAACGCAGTGACACGTTGGTCACCTTGGTCTCCTCAGCTGCACGCTGAGAATTGGAGAGGTCATCGCGGAGTTGCTGGATGGCCTTTTCCAGGCGCACGATTTTGTCACCTAGTCCAAATCAACCCCAACGACACCCCATTTAGGCGGGTTTGACGTACCAGAGTTCTCCAGTTCACATGGAGTATCACTTGAGGCTTTCTGTACTGCGTTCTCGGGCCGTGCTTTGACCTCAGGCTGCACGTAGAGGATGATAGTCCAGGATGAGATTGAAGGCTATGTGGCTCACCTCGCCAGTGTATCTGGTGGGAAGGATCCCACGGATATTCTGAAGGGTGATTTTGTTGTCCCCGTAGGCCGCGAGGTCGTAGTTGGCTGATACAGCTAACAGGTGAACTTCGCGAGCGAGTTCGGTCACCGACCCAATTTGCTCGTGTGTGGCAGTGTCCCAGAATGAGACCGACGAACCAGAGGAGACCGCAATGAACGTGTAGTTGCTTGCAAGAGCGATGCATTTCGAGTTGAGAATGGCCCATTCGGAGAGTGTTTTCCCTGTGAAGGCGTCGAGACTGTAGATGTTGCCATCGTCAGACAGGGCGAACAGTTGCTTGCGATCGCTCGTCCACGCGAGGCAACCGTTGTTATACGCTTTGACTCGGATGGGGATGTCGAAGAGGAGGCGACCGTCTTGTGCGTGATAGACCCGAACGGAAGGGCGGCACCACGTGGCAGTAGCGATCCTTCCGCCGTCGGGTGAAAACTTGGCGGCAGCCACGGACCAGTTGTGTCTCCACGGGCCGAGCAATCGCTGGCCGGTCTGGAGTGACCACACGCTCGCGGCGTTGTCGCCTGACCCGGTCGCAATCTTCGTCGTGTCTGGTGAGACGTCGACTGCGTTCACCCAACTGCTATGTCCTCTGAACTCGGTAACTTTGTCGCGTGTCTCTGCGTTCCAGACCTGCACGGGGCCACCTCCCATGCCACACACAATCCACTTGCCGTCTTGTGACGCGGCGATGCTGCAGACACGCCTCCCCGCGTTCATCGGCGTCCCCACCTCGTTGCCGTCTTTCACCCGCCATCGTTGAATCCTGCCATCATCCCCACCGCTCACGACGTGCCCCCCATCGCTGAGGAACGCGATACAGCTCACGTACGCTGGACAATCGACGACGACTGGGTTTTCCTCCATCTGGAAAACAACGCTGGAAGAGGAACCGTCTTCGCTCGGTTTTCGGGATCCCCGTTCCTTAACGGCTGTCCTTCTATGAACGTCAGTGTTTCCATTTCAACTGACAGACCAATGCTCACCGTTCCTTGGCTGCAGACAGACAGGCTCGGCCGGGCAGTGGAACGAGTTGGACGCCGATTCGCCGCCTGTCCTCCACGCGTCCTATCAGATCGGTTCACACGCCCAGCCATCGCCTCGTGTCCTTCGGCGCCTGATCTCGCTCAAATTATCTTTCGCGAATTGCAGTGCCAGCTCATCCATGGTGTTCACAGCGGCTATCCACGGAGCGCAGCAACGGCATCGCCTTGTTTGCATATGGCACCTCGTCCTACAGCTCGTCCCGACCCACTGTCACAATCTCAGACGGCTGATGACCGAATGCGTTCACGTTGATGCTCTTTAGAGTTCGTGCGGTGAGCCCGTCGATCGAGGGTTCTCCCTGTCTCTCTAGCATACGCTGCTATCTACGCGCGCCGACGCCAGAGGCTAGGCACACACGACACCCCACTCCTCATACTCCTCCCTACCCTCTTGTACCGCCAAGATCCTCGCCCTCAACGCCCTCCCGACGGGCCCCAGTCTGTTCGGATCCTCTGGGTATCGCGGCGGCCGTGCGACGACGCGCCCTTCGAACCCGATCTCGTGCGCTGCGGCGACGATCGCGGCCGTGCAGATGGACCAGCGCCCGAGGTCTGACTTATCGGCACCACATGCCTCAGCGTCGAGCTACGGTGAACTGAGGGCCAAGATGTTTCAAGAACACTGACAAACAGCCTGGTCCCCCGGCCCATGGCGTGGTCCACCAGACGCACAATCAGCCCTCTTGGCCATCCTCTCCACCATCCTCTTATCAGCATCAACACGGACGACTCGCAGAGGTCGAGCCTGGCCACCATTACGTCGCCAAACGCGCCCGACGTTCAAGCAAATCGGTGCGCATAAACTCGCTTTCTTGACGCGCGAATTACCCGAATTTTACACTGACGCTGGCGAGGTGAACGAAGCCGGCAGGGAGAACTTTGAAGTGAAAAAGACGAGCATGTTTGGCGAGGCCGAGGCGGACATGACGAGGTGGTACTAAGCCGCGGTCGTCACCGCACATTCATTCCTTTAGTCATCCCCGAGCGTATGGCAACGTTTCCGAGGACACATATTAATCTTATCGAGTCCTCTCCAAGGTACGTGCCCATCGATGGCCGTCCTCGAGCTCATCCTGGGTCATCCATCCAGTGCCTCGTCCAGCTCAAGAAATACTGGATCCCGCCTGCTGTGCAGCCCTGGGCTTCGCCATCTCAAACGTGCGAAAGAAACCAACGTTACATATGTAAGTTCAACGCGAATGCCGGGAATAGAAAACGATCTTAAGGATGTACAAGTGGAAGTTGCAATGTGGTCATTTGGTCACCGGTTTTCAAAAACGTGGTATGCATTGCATATGGGTTCAAAAAATGAGTCGGAACTCGACGAGGATAACCAGTATTAGTCCTACAACGCGGCTAGGGTATGAAATGAATCACTTGAACGTAGGGTGTCTACCATAATAGCTCGACTAAACAGCATCTTCGGCGGGTCATTGAACGTCCACCGTGCGGATACCGTCCATCAAGTCGCTCAACGACGTCTCCTCCAGGACTCGAGCCGTAATGAAGCTGTCCGTCGCGACCCGCGCATACTGCTCGCGCGCCAACGGGGCCAGCAACAGCGCGCCGAACGATTGCCTGAGACGGACAGCCAGCCTCAGGGCGCGCATCGTCTGATCGAACTGAGCGACACCTCGTGCAAAGTCTCTGTCGAGAAGCGGACTGATCCAAGGATGTACGAGGAGCAGACCTCCCGACACCTCGAGGTCGTCCGCGGTCTCGATCTCGACGTCTCCGAGTATGGGTGTCGTCGCACGGTACACACGGCGGCTAGACTCTGCCGGCGACGGAGATGCGAGGTCAGTCAGGGGGAAAGCGAAACATGGAAGCCTGAGTCGACCGGCAACAAGGGACAATGGGGAAAGGTCATAGAGACGCTGGTACAGAGTGATGGCAAGAGAGATGTCAGGCGAAGAGGCGCGCACCGCCGTGACCATGTTGTTCATCTGGGCCAGCTCGATGGGTGGCGGGATGTGCGGCGGTGCGATTTGGTCGTAGGCAGTAAGATCAATAGGGAGGTAGCTGTGTTGACTGGCCATATGGCCAGTCCATGCGAGAAGCGTGACGTCGGTAGAACGCGACAGGATATGCTCCAAAAAACGGCTGATAGCCTGGTTTCCTTCACCATATATCACTGGGAGTGCCACATTGAAGATTCCGAATAGCGAGTACGCCATGTCTTCCTCGCGCGTCGTCTGTCTCCTGGAAGCGAGGAAAAGCTTCTCGCGTGCCCTGTCCAACCCAGGTCGGAGTGTTATCAGCTGCTGTGTGCTAATGCTCGTCGCTCGTTCCATCTCCGAAAGGACTGCAGGCGATTCCTTGTGATTGAACACCTGTAATCCCAGGTATGGCTTCCAGTCCTCGGTGTAGAACTGGACGATATGCGAAGCGACATATTCTTGGTATGTCCATCCGCGCGTATTCCAGATACTCCTCCACAGGCAACCGACCTCCTGGGACTTCGACAACACGCCGAGTAGATGTACAATAGTAAGCGACGAGCGACGATACCACTTGAACATGGCAACGATTGATTCTTGCTGAACCCCCTTGTCGAGTTGATTGACACAGCACGTGTCGCTCCACGCCCACTTGTACTGAAGAGCGACTACGAGCTCGCAAAACCTCCGCAGTTTCTGAAAGGTAAGAGACAACGGTAGCTCGTAGATGGAGGTGTTTTCGACTTGCTGGAATGTTGGTTCCTCTAGTTGCCACTTGTGCGAAAACATCACGTAGCGATAGAACTCCTCGACCTCAGATCGAATGCGGAGATGATCCAATGCTGCAGTCATAGAAGACCGGAGCTCGTCATAGACTGCCAGTTCCTTGAAAGCCGCTGCTTGCCGGGCCTTGTCATAGAGACGGCCAGTATCAGTGTCGATCAGAACTGTCGGCAGGTCACGGACAACTTTTTGGACTTCCTTTAGAATCATGGAAGTCGCATCGACGTATTGAAAACGGAGCTCTATTCAAGAGTGGTCAGCGTGTTCAAAAGATTAGATATAAACAGATTTACCGCGTATTCTCGGTTCTGGCGATTGCTCGAGTTTCGAGATCATCAACTGGAATGCATTGAATGCCTCGGTGTAGCGACCTAAGCCATGCAACGCCGCATGCTGTTGTTCGTAGCCTATGTGCGATGACGGGTCAAGGAGAATGAGCTGAAGATGAAATGGTCAGCGAGATACATTTGACATGACCAAAACGCCCATACCTCGGTACTACGCCTGAGCAGAATTTCGCTGCTATTTGTCGGGTACAACGACAGTGCGTCCGAGTAATATTTCATCGCATCTCCGTGCTGGCTGGCGTCCCTCGCGGCGTTGCCAAGCTTCACCAGCTGCTCCGCATACCGTCCCTGGAGGTCCGAATAGAGGGTTTCAAGTGTCTTGTAGGCTTGTTGGAGCGTTGTAATTTCATCTAATGGACGTCAACATCGACCAAGCTTTGGCCTAGGTGATGATGGACATACTTGCTTTCGTTTCCTGCGAGTGCAGCAACTGGTCGTGTCTTTCCTTTTGCTCGTCGGCTGCACGTTGACAGCTGGCGAGTTCACCACGGAGATCCAGGTTTGCTAGTTCCAGCTGCGTGATTTCGACGTCTAACGGACATGAAGATCAACTGCATGTCAGCGACAGCGACGACGAACGCACCAGCTCTCGTTTCCTGTGGATGTGGTGATATGATGGTCTTATTTTGATCATTGACTGCACGTTGAGAGGCGGAAAGGTCATCACGGAGCTGCTGGATGGTTTTTTCCAGGTGCGCGATTTTGTCATCTAGTTCAAATCAACTCCAACGACGCCCCATTGAGGCGGGCTTGACGTACCAGAGTTCTCCTCTAGTTCACATGGAGAAAAACTGGACACTTCCTGTATTGCGTTCTCGTGCCGTGCGTTGACCCCAGGCTGCACGTAGAGGATGATGGTTCAGGATGAGATTTTCATTAAACAAGTGAAGGCTATGTGGCTCACCTCGATAGTGTATCTGGTGGGAAGGATGCCGCGGATATTCTGAAGGGAGATTTTATTGTCCCCGCAGGCCGCGAGGTCGTAGTTGGCTGATACAGCTAAGAGGCGAACTTCGCCAGCAAGTTCGGTCACCAATCCAATTTGCTCATGTGTGGCAGTGTCCCAGAATGAGATCGATGAACCAGAGGAGGCCACGATGAACGCATCGTTGCTTGCGAGAGCGATGCAATTCGAGTTGGGAATGGCCCATTCGGAGAGTGTCTTCCCTGTGAAGGCATCGAGACAGTAGACGTTGTCTTCGTAAGACAAGACGAACAGTTGCTTGCTATCGCTCGTCCACGCGAGGCAATTGTTGTAAAACGTTTTGACTTGAATGTGGATGTCGAGGAGGAGGTGACCGGCTTTTGTGTCGTAGACCTGAACGGAATGGCGGTACCACGTGGCAGTAGCGACCCTTCTGCCGTCAGGTGAAAACTTGGCGGCGGCCACGGTCGTGCGGTGTTTCCACGGGCCGAGCAAACGCTGGCCAGTCTGGAGCGACCACACGCTCGCGGTGTCATCGGCTGACCCAGTTGCAATCTTCGTCATGTCAGGTGAGACGTCGACTGCCCACACGGTGTCCCTGTGTCCCCTGAACTCGGTCGCTTTTTCGCGTGTCTCTGCGTTCCAAACCTGCACGCCGCGGTCACCTCCCATGCCACACACGACCCACTTGCCGTCTTGTGACGCAGCGATGCTGCAGAGGTAATTCCCCGCGTTCATCGGCGTCCCCACCTCGCTGCCATCTTCCACCCGCCAACGTTGAATCTTGCCATCACGATCATCCCCACAGCTCACGACGTGCCCCCCATCGCCGAGGAACACGACACCGTTCACGCGCGCTGGACAATCGACGACGACTGGTTTTGTCTCCATCTGGACAACAACGCTGGGAGAGGAACTGCCCTCGCTCGGCTCTTGCGTCTTCGCCGGGACCCTCGTTGCTTCACTTTGACGGCTGTCCCCTCGACGGGGGTCGGTCTTCCATGCGAGTCCGCCACGTTAGTGTTGCCATTTTGACTGTCCAACCAATGCTCACCACTACGTTTGAAGCAAGCCGGCTGGGTAGTAGGCCAGTGGAACGATGGACGCCAAATGCCTTTACACCGCCTGTCCTCCACGTGTCTTTTTAGATCGGTTCACACACCCAGCCATCGCCTCGGCGCTTGATCTCGCCCAAATTTATCCTTCGTGAATTGCAGCGCCAACTATCCACAGAGCGTTTCGGTCGCCTCGTTCTCTGCATATGTCACCTCGTCCTACAGCTCGTCCAGGTCCACACTCGCTGTCTCTGGTGGCCGACGACCAAACACGCTCCACCATCGTCAATGTGCCAGTGCCTTCATCAGCTTATGGTAGGTGTGCGGAATTTGGTTGTCCTCTGGCAGGCGGTCATCTTTCCTTTCCGTGGGCGCATAATATCACTGTGCCTTCTCCAAGGTACATCCCCGTTATCTTGACGTCCACCGTGTCCTGACCTACGAAAACAGAACAAAAGGTACGCTACCATAGAGTATCAGCTGAACAGGTCATTGTACGGAGACGAAGAGGAGATATGCAGTCACGTTTGCTCGCTCGGTCCTCTTTAGAACGTCAAGACATCTCAGGTCAATGGGCCTGTCGAAATCAGTGTGGTATTCACCGGCCTCATTGCATGAGTGTCCCTGAACCCCTCGGCCCTACCTGTCTCCGGGGTATGCAAGACTCAGCGTCACTTGTATATGCGGGCTTGGATGGCCAGTGCCACTCTTTTCGTTCGAGAAAACGCGTGCACGCGTCTCGGATGACTGGTGTCGCGAAGCTTCGTGTTGCGTCGTGGCCACGGCGCGGTCGTGTTTTAAGAGGCGAGACAGAAATGAATTTAAAAAGAAAAAAAAAAGTTAATGGTTCCCTTGGATTGGTTCATGTATGACGTGATCTCCTTCCACCGTCTTTCACCGTCTTCCACCCGTGTCTCGTGATATGCTGTGTGTCGCTCGTCGTCTCCGTGACGACACGGTATGTCGGCTCTTCGATGCGATCCGTGCCTGACAATAGCCCCGTCAGCGTAAGAGATGTGGAGCTGAGGTGTGGGTCGGACATGGTGGATGGCGGATGGGAGTCGATCACCCCAACGACGGTGTCGGAGCTCTAGAAATATTTACCGGATCGTTCACAAATGCTCAGGAGAAGCAGTTCACATAGGATCTTTCGAAGTGTGTTCTTTCCGCCAGGTCACCAGTGCGGTCACCAGGCCGTTATGCATTGCGTCCCTCGTGGTCGTGGGTCTACTGGTTCAGGCGTTCAAGCTTTCAAGCAACAACCACCGTAACGATTCAAGCAATGACAGGATGGCAATGAAAGACGACACGAATCTCGTCCTCGTACATAGTACGACGTGTTCCTAAAAACATCAAATCGAATCGTCTATATGCTATTGAATGTCGACCGTACGGATCCCGTCCATCAAGTCGCTCAACGACGCCTCCTCGCGGACTTGAGCCATGATTAAAGCATCCGTCGCGACGCGTCTGTACCGCGAGCGCGTCAATGGAGCGAGCAGGAGCGCACCAAACGGCTGCCGAAGCCTGACGACGAGCCGCAGGGCGCGCGTATCCAAGTCGAACCGAGGGACGGCGCCCACAAAGTCTCTGTCGAGGAGTGGGCCAATCCACGGGTGGATGAGGAGCAAGCCGTCTATCCCATCAAGGTCGTCCGCGGTCTTGATCTCGACGTCCCCGAGCATGGGTGTCGTCGCATGATACGTACGGAGGTCGGACCCTGAATCAGATTCCGACAAATGTAGAACATCGTCCAGGGGGGAAACAACACCGGGAAGTCTGAGTCGACCAGCTACGAGAGACAATGAAGGGAGGTCATCGAATGTTTGATACAGGGAAACAGCCAGAGAAGAGTCAGGCAAAGACGCAGACAACGCCGAGACCATGCCATCCATCTCTACTGCCTCGATGGGCGGTGGGACGTGCATCGGCGCGATTTGGTCGTAGACAGTGAGCTCGGCGGGGAGATAGCTGTGATGACTCCCTGAATGCCCCGTCCACGAAAGAAGGGTGACGTCTTCCGAACGCGTTAAGATATGTTCAAGAAGTCGGCCAATGGCCTGATTTCCCTCGCCGTATATGACAGGGAGTGCGACGTTGAAGATTCCGAATAGCGAGTACGCCATGTCTTCCTCGCGTGTCGTCTGTCGCCCGGAAGCGAGGAAAAGCTTCTCGCGTACCCTGGTCAAGCCAGGCTGGAGGTTTGATAGCTGCTGTGTGGTAACACTCGTCGCTCGTTCCATCTCCGAAAGGACTGCAGGCGATTCCTTGTGATTGAAGATCTGCAATCCGAGGTATGGCTTCCAGTCCTCGGTGTAGAACTGGACGATGTGCGAGGCGACATATTCTTGGTATGTCCACCCGCGTGTATTCCAGATGCTCCTCCAGAGGCAATCGACCTCCTGGGACTCCGACAACACACCGAGTAGATGTATGATAGTAAGCGACGAGCGACGATACCACTTGAACATGGCAACGATCGATTCTTGCTGAATCCCCTTGTCGAGTTGATTGACGCAGCACGTGTCGCTCCATGCCCACTTGTACTGAAGAGCGACTACGAGCTCGCAAAACTTCCGCAACTTCTGAAAAGTAGGAGACAACGGTAGCTCGTAGACGGAGGTGTTCTCCACTTGCTGGAATGTCGGTTCCTCTAGTTGCCACTTGTGCGAAAACATCACGTAGCGATAGAACGCCTCGACCTCAGATCGAATCCGAGGATGATCCAATGCTGCAGTCATAGAAGACCGGAGCTCGTCGTAGACGGCCAGTTCTTTGAAAGCCACCACTTGCTGGACCTTGTCATAGAGACGGCCAGTATCGGTGTCGATCAGAACCGTCGGCAGGTCACGGACGGCTTTTTGGACTTCCTTTAGAATCATTGGAGTCGCATCGACGTATTGAAAACGAAGCTCTATTCAAGAGCGGTCAGCATGTTCAAAAAGATTAAATATCAACAGATTTACCGCGTATTGTCGGTTCTGGCGATCCCTCGAGTTTCGAGATCATCAACTGGAATGCATTGAACGCCTCGGTGTAGCGACCTAAGCCGTGCAACGCCGCATGCTGTTGCTCATAGCCTATATGGGATGACGGGTCAAGGAGAATGAGCTGAGGATGATCAGCGAGATACATTTGGCATGACAAAAACATCCACACCTCGCTACTACGCCTGAGCAGAATGTCGCTGCTATTTGTCGGGTGCAACGACAGAGCGTCCGAGTAATATTTCATCGCATCTCCGTGCTGATTGGCGTCCCTCGCGGCATCGCCAAGCTTCACTAGCTGCTCTGCACACCGTCCTTGGAGGTCCGAATAAAGGGTTTCAAGTGTCTTGTAGGCTTGTTGGAGCGTTGTAATTTCATCTAACAGACGTCAACATCAACCAAGCTTTGGCCTAGGTAATGATGGACGTACTTGCTTTTGTTTCCTGCGAGTGCAGCAACTGGTCATGTCTTTCCTTTTGCTCGTCGGCTGCGCGTCGGGAGCTGGCGAGTTCACCACGGAGATCCTGGTTGGCTTGTTTCAGCTGCGTCGTTTCGACGTCTAACGGACATGAAAGATCAACCGCATTTCAGCGACGGCAACGACAAACGCACTAGCTGTTATTTCCTGCGAACGTAGCGATACGATGGTCTTGTTTTGATCATTGACTGCACATTGAGAGGCGGAGAGGTCACCACGGAGCTGCTGGATGGTTTTTTCCAGGCGCGCGATTTTGTCATCTAGTTCAAATCAACCCCAACGACGCGCCATTTAGGCGGGCTTGACGTACCAGAGTTCTCCTGACTAGACACTTCCTGTACTGCGTTCCCGGGCCGTGCTGTGATCTCAGGCTGCACATAGAGGATGATGGTTCAGGATGAGATTTCCACTAAGTGAAGGCTATGTGGCTTACCTCACCAGTGTATCTAGTGGGAAGGATGCCGCGGATATTCTGAAAGGACATTTTGTTGTCCCCGTAGGCCACAAGGTTGTAGTTGGCTGATACAGCTAAAAGGCGAACTACGCCAGCGAGTTCGGTCACCGATCCAATTTGTTCGTGTGTGGCAGTGTCCCAGAATGTGATCGATGAACCAGAGGAGGTCACGATGAACGTGTTGTTGCTTGCGAGAGCGATGCACCCACAATCTGAGTTGGGAATGGCCCATTTTGAGAGTGTCTTTCCTGTGAAGGCATCCACGCAGTAGATATTGCCATCGTCAGACAGGGCGAACAGTTGCTTGCCATCGCCCGTCCACGCGAGGCAATTGTTGTCATAGGCTTTGACTTGGATGTCGATGTCGAAGAGGAGGCGACCGTCTTGTGCGTGATAGACTCGAACGGAAGAGTGGGACCACGTGGCAGTAGCGATCCTTCCGCCGTCGGGTGAAAACTTGGCGGCGGCCACGCTCGAGCGGTGTTTCCACGGGCCGAGCAACCGCTGGCCAGTCTGGAGCGACCACACGCTCGCGGTCTTGTCGGCTGACCCAGTTGCAATCTTCGTCGTGTCTGGTGAGACGTCGACTGCCCGCACGTTGTTCCAGTGCCCTCTGAACTCGGTCGCTTTTTTGCGTGTCTCTGCGTTCCAAACCTGCACGCCGTCACCATTTGCCATCCCGCACACGATCCACTGCCCGTCTTGTGACGCGGTGACGCTGCAGACGTAACTCCCCGCATTCATCGGCCTCCCCACCTCGCTGCCGTCTTTCACCCGCCATCGGTGAATCTTGCCATCATACCCACCGCTCACGATGTGCCCCCCACCGCCGAGGAACGCGACACAGCCCGCGCCCGCTAGACAATCGACAACGACTGGTTTTGTCTCCATCTGGCAAACAACGCTGGGAGAGGAGCTGTCTTCGCTCGGTTATTGCGTCTTCGCCGGAATCCCCGTCGCTTCGCTTTGACGGATGTCCCTCGATGAAGGTCCTTCCATGCGAGTCCGCCACGTCAGTGTTGCCATTTTGACTGTTTAACCAATGCTCACCGTTCCTTGACTATAAACGTACTATGTTTGAAGCAAGCTCGGCTGGGTAGTAGGCCGCGGAACGATGGACGCCAACGCCTCTACACCGCCTGTCCTCCACGTGTCTTATTAGATCGGTTCACACACCCAACCATCGCCTCGGCGCTTGATCTCGCCCAAATCTATCCTTTACGCATTGCAGTGCCAACTGTTCACACTGATCCACGGAGCGCAGCAACGACGTCATCTTGTTCTTTGCATATGCCGCATCGTCCTACAGCTTGTCCAGGCCCGAGGCTCTGATGGCCAACGACTGAACACGTTTCACCGTCCTCGATGTGTCTTCATCAGCTTGTCGCAATGCTCTTTAGAGTTCGTGTGCTCAGTCTGTCGACAGTCCTCCCTGTCTTTCTACGATACACTACTATCTCCACACTTTTCGACGCCAGAGGCTAGGTACACACCACCCCACCCCTACTCCTCCCTGTCCTCTTGCACAGCCGAGGTCCTCCTCGATGCCCTCCCGGCGGGCCGAGTCTGTTCGAGTCCTCAGGGTATCGCGGCGTCCGTGCGACGACGCGTCCCTCGAACCCGATCTCGTGCGCTGTGGTGACGATCGTGGCCGTGCTGACGCGAGGAAGGCGCCGATGGCGGACCATCGCTCGAGGTCTGGCTTATCGGCACCATCCCCGAGCGTATGGCAACGTTTCCGAGGACGCATATTAATCTTATTGAGTCCTCTCCAAGGTATGTACCCATCGACGACGACGCCGTCCTCAAGCTCATCCTGGGTCATCCAGCACCTCGTCCAGATCAAGAAATGCTGGATCTCGCCTGCTGCGCAGCCCTGGGCTTCGCCGTCTCAAACATGGCCCTCACCTACGTCCTCGTCTACATACACGGGCTGGGTCCTACACTGTCCTCACGTGGCGAAAGAAACCAACGTGACATATGGATTCTATGAAGGGTCAACACGAATGCCGGGAATCGCAGACAATCTTAAGGATGTACAAGTGGAAGTTGCAGTGCGGTCATTTGGTCATCGATTTCAAAAACGCAGTATGCATTGGATATGGGTTCAAAAAATGAGTCGGAACTACACTGCGGCTAGGGTACGAAAGGAATCACTCGAACGTAGAGTGTCTACCATAATAGCTGATGACGATCAGCGAGACTCATTTGGCGCAACAAAACGTCCGCACCTTGCGACTGCGCCTGAGCAGAATTTCGCTACCATCCGTCGGGCACAACGACAGTGCCTCCGAGTAATATTTGATCGCATCGTCATGCTGATTGGCATCCCTCGCGGCATTGCCGAGTTTCACCAGATTCTCGATACAATGTCCTTGGAGGCCCGAGTAAAGGATTCGAAATTTCTGGTTTTGCGATTTCGTCGTCTGACGAAGATGAGTATCAATGCAACCTGGGCCGAGGCAGTGGACACACCGGCTTTTGTCTCCTAGGAGCACAGCAACTTGTCATGTCTTTCCTCGGCTGCACGTTGACATTTGGCGAGTTTGCTACGGCCTGATTAGCTTGTTTCAGGTGAGTAACTTCGACGTCTAACCGACGCAAAGGTCAATGTATTCATCGTGGCGGCGATGGGAGTGATCAACGCACTGATTCTAGTTTCCTGCGAATGCAACGATATGATGGTCATGTTTTGATCGTCGACTGTGTTGGCAGTGCGCGGATGCGTCGCGGAGTTCCTCGTTCAATTGTCTCAGTTCTGTGTGTTCGACGTCTAACGACACCAAGACGCATGACACAAGAGGGCAGACAACGACGAAACGTACCAGGTCTCGTTTCCCGTGATAGTAACACGTGGGTCTCCTTCAGCCTGTCGGCTACACGCTGAGAGTTGGAGAGGTCGTTGTGGAGTCGCTGAATGACTTTTTCGGGGCTTGGGATCTTGTAGTCTAGTCGACGTCAATCTCAATGACGCCCGAATTCGGTCTCGGTTGACATACTCGAGCCCTCCTCCTGTTCGACTGCCAAACCCTTCCTGTATTGTTTTTCTTGGGTCGTGCTTTGGCTTGCATGTAGAGGACGGCGATTTAGGATGGGAATTCCACGACTAGTTTTGCCTTCGCCTGGTGAACGATGCTGGATGAGGAACTGCCATCGACGCCGCTGATAGCCATGTCGCATCTCTCAGTTGGCGACTGTCTCGGTTTGCAATATGAGTCCGATTTATTTTCGCATCAGCATTGCCATTTTCATTGTCCACTCGATGCTCGTTCCTTGGCTGCAGACGTATCTTGCCTAGGTATTAGGTCAGTGGAAAGATGGACGCGTGTTCAACGTAGTCACCGTACGCCTTAGTATTACTTAGGCACATGCTGCACGTGCCATCTCGTCGCAATTTTTTCACACCAGCATCTCAAACTTGAATCTACATAGCAATCTACCGTCGATCCACAGCCCGTATGCCATTCAACCATTCAATCGCACTCAAATTTGTTCCTAACTATTGGAGAGGCTCTGACGCCTGCAACTCGTCTAGCGTTGCTGGGCCCATCGGAACTTGGCCCGAGATGCTCGTGGGGAATCATGCAATTCAGAGGTTTTGATCCTTCTTTGTCCTCGAATGCCGTGTCCTCAAAGACATTTGTGTCACATACCACATACAAGACCTCCTCAGCCAAGCCAGCGCAAATGTCATGATAATCTATCATGCGGCAGTGTGGACTGGTCCGAGCCTTTCATCTTCCTTGATTTTCTGTCACGCCCAACATTTCCAGACACTCGTCGTCATTGTTTTCGCAGACCTTCATCCGCTACGACATCCACCAAAGCTCTACTTATGATGACCCTTTTTCTCCCGCCAGTCAGACTTCGCGACCGCGTGATCGACCTTCGGCGCGTTGCCCGCCGCCATGGGATACAATCTCACTCGAACCAACGGCCACCACCCCAACCCCGACTTCGAAACCCAACCCGACATTACATCTTCTCCTCGATATTGCAACGGTCTGCCTGTTCACACCCCCAGAACAGCTCACGATGCACGTCCCGCACACGATATGCACGGTGGGCTTCTGCTCAAGTTGGAGTGAACCAGTGCGCACGTACTCGCTTTTCTGAGGCATGAGCTGCCAGAGCATCATGTCTGAGGGGCTGTGGAGTCCATGGATGGCGAAGGCGGGGATGATTTTGCGGTGAAAAAGATGAACATGTCGAGTTAGGTCGAAGCGGACGTGACGACGCGGTATGTATGCGGAACAGCCCTTTGGTTGTCCTCTCGCAGGCGGACACCATTCTGTGGATGTGTAATGTCATTGCGCTCTCTTCAAGTTACATCCCCATCATCGTGACGTCCACCATGTCCTGACTCTCTTTCTAGTGCTTGCTTCGTGTTGTGCGACCTACGACAACAGTACAAATACGCTGTTATGAGTATCTGCTGAGATCAGCGTGCGGAGACGAGGAGATTGCAGTCGCGTTCGCTTGCTCAATGCTTCTGCTCGCGACGTCCGCACTGACCTCCTGCAGAACTTCAAGATACCTTTGGTCAATGGGCCGGTCGAAATCAACGTGGTATTCACTCGGGTCATTGCACGAGTGTCCCTGAATTCCTCGGTCTTACCTGTCCACACGCCATCTCCGGGGCATACAAGACGCAGTGTCATGAATATATGCGCGCTCGGGTGGTCAGCGGCATTCTTTCCTCTCGAGAAAACGCACGCACGCATCCGGGAACTTACTGGTGTCGCAAAGCTTCGTTGCGTCGTGGCCGCCCGCGCGGTCGCGTTTCGAGAGGCTCCCCTTCTCGTCACTTCGTTTCTTTGGCCCCCTTTGCTCTTTTTTTTTGTGAGACGACTCGCAACGACAGATGTCGATGGGATTTCCTTGGACGCAGACACGAGGTGCTCGTCCTCTCACTGTATTTGTGACTTGTGTGCGATGCGATCGCCTTCCACCGTCTGCCAGTGTTGCCGACTTCCGCTCGCGCCTCACAATCTGCTGCGTGTCACTCGTTGTCTCCACAACGGACAGTATTTCAACTCTTCGATGCGATCCGTGCTGACATCAGCCCCGTCAGCGTAAGAGATTGTCCCGAGGTGTTGAGAGACTGATGTGGTAGGGGTCAACGATCCCAACGACAGGATCCCAACGACAGGGTTGGAGCTCTAGAATGGTGGGTGGAGGACAATGAGGTCCGATGACAGTGTCATTCTCTGGATCGATCACGAATGCCCAAACAGCTTCATCAATAGTCGTTCATCTGTAGTCCATGAAATCGAGAGAAGCATACGAGGACGAAGGGAGAAAGCACACGCACGGTCGGCTACTGCGCTTCGAAAAACCTAGGTGAATTGCTTCTTCCCTTGTGGTGGTGGGTCTCCTGGTTCAAGCATTCAAGCAACAGCCACCGTGACCTGTACAACGATTCAAGCAATGACACGATGGCGATGAAAGATGACACGAATCTCGTCCTGGTACATAGTACGACGTGTTCCTAAAAACATCAAATCGAATCGTCTATATGCTATTGAATGTCGACCGTACGGATCCCGTCCATCAAGTCGCTCAACGACGTCTCCTCGCGGACTCGAGCCATGATCAGAGCGTCCGTTGCAACGCGCCTGTACCGCGAGCGCGTCAACGGAGCGAGCAGCAACGCACCAAACGGCTGCCGAAGCCGGACGACGAGCCGCAGAGCCCGCGTATCCAAGTCGAACCGAGGGACGGCGCCCGCAAAGTCTCTGTCGAGTAGAGGACCGATCCAAGGGTGGATGAGGAGCAAGCCGTCTATCCCATCAAGGTCGTCCGCGGTCTTGATCTCGACGTCCCCGAGCATGGGTGTCGTCGCATGATACGTACGGAGGTCGGACCCTGGGTCAGGTGCCGACAGATGTAGAACGTCGCCCAGGGGGAAAACAACACCGGGAAGTCTGAGTCGACCAGCTATGAGGGACAGCGAAGGGAGGTCATCGAGTGTTTGATACAGGGAAACAGCCAGAGAAGAGTCAGGCAAGGACGCACACAACGCCGAGACCACGCCATCCATCTCTACTGCCTCGATGGGCGGTGGGACGTGCATCGGCGTGATTTGGTCGTAGACAGTGAGCTCGGCAGGAAGATAGCTGTGATGACTCCCTGAATGCCCCGTCCACGAAAGAAGGGTGACGTCTTCCGAACGCGTTAAAATATGTTCAAGAAGTCGGCCAATGGCCTGATTTCCCTCGCCATATATGACTGGGAGTGCGACGTTGAAGATTCCGAATAGCGAGTACGCCATGTCTTCCTCGCGCGTCGTCTGTCGCCCGGAAGCAAGGAAAAGCTTCTCGCGTGCCCTGTCCAATCCGGGTCGGAGAGTTATCAGCTGCTGTGTGGTAACACTCGTCGCTCGTTCCATCTCAGAAAGGATTGCAGGTGATTCCTTGTGATTGAACACCAGTAATCCGAGGTATGGCTTCCAGTCTTCAGTATAGAACTGGACGACGTGCGAAGCGACGTATTCTTGGTATGTCCACCCGCGCGTATTCCAAATACTCCTCCACAGGCAACCAGGCTCCTGGGACTCCGAAGGAACACCGAGTAGATGTACGATAGTAAGCGACGAGCGACGATACCACTTGAACATGGCAACAATCGATTCCTGCTGAACCCCCTTGTCGAGTTGATTGACGCAGCACGTGTCGCTCCACGCCCACTTGTACTGCAGGGCGACTACGAGCTCGCAAAACCTCCGCAGTTTCTGAAATGTAGGAGACAACGATAGCTCGTAGATGGAGGTGTTCTCGACTTGCTGGAATGTGGGTTCCTCCAGTTGCCATTTGTGGGAAAACATCACGTAGCGATAGAACTCCTCGACCTCGGATTGAATACGAGAATGGTCTAATGCTGCAGTCATCGAAGACCGGAGCTCGTCGTAGACTGCCAGTTCCTTGAAAGCCGCCGCTTGTTGTGCCTTGCCATACAGACGACCGGTATCAGTGTCGATCAGAACAGTCGGCAGGTGACGGACAGCTTTTTGGACTTCTTTTAGAATCATGGACGTCGCGTCGACGTATTGAAAACGAAGCTCTATTCAACAGCGGTCAGTATGGTCAAAAAATCAGATATCGACAGATATACCGCGTATTCTCGGTTCGGGCGATCCCTCGAGTTTCGAGATCATCAACTGGAATGCATTGAGCGCCTCGGTGTAGCGGCCTAAGCCATGCAACGCGGCATGCTGTTGCTCGTAGCCTATATGCGATGACGGGTCAAGGAGAATGAGCTAAGGATGATCAGCGAGATACATTTGACGCGACAAAAAGTATCCACACCTCCTTACTACGCCTGAGCAGAATTTCGTTGCTATTCGACGGGCGCAACGACAGTGCGTCCGAGTAATATTTCATCGCATCTCCGTGCTGATTGGCGTCCCTCGCGGCATCGCCAAGCTTCACCAGCTGCTCCGCATACCGTCCTTGGAGGTCCGAATAAAGGGTTTCGAGTTTCTGGTGGGCTTGTCGGAGCGTTGTAATTTCATCTAACGGAGGTCAACATCGACCAAGCTTTGGCCTAGGTGATGACGGACGTACTTGCTTTCATTTCCTGCGAGTGCAGAAACTGGTCGTATCTTTCCTTTTGCTCGTCGGCCCCACGTTGACAGCTGGAGAGTTCACCACGGAGATCCAGGTTGGCTTGTTTCAGCTGCGTCATTTCGACGTCTAACCGATACGAAAATCAATCGAATGAGAGTGACAGTAACGACGAACGTACTAGCTTTCGTTTCCCGTGAACGTAGCGACACATTGGTCACCCTGAGCTCCTCAGCTGCACGTTGACAATTAGAGAGGTCATCGCGGAGTTTCTGGATGGCTTTTTCCAGGCGCGCGATTTTGTTATCTAGTCCAAATCAACCCCAACGACGCCCCATTTATGCGGGCTTGACGTACCAGAGTTCTCCTCCCGTTCGCGTGGAGACAGACTGGACACTTCTTGTATTGCGTTCTCGGGCCGTGCTTTGACCTCAGGCTGCACGTAAATGATAATGGTTTAGGATGAGATTTCCATTAAACAAGTGAAGGCTATGTGGGTCACCTCGACAGTGTATCTGGTGGGAAGGATGCCGCGGATATTCTGAAGGGAGATTTTGTTGTCCCCGGCGCAGGCCGCGAGGTCGTAGTTGGCTGATACAGCTAAAAGGCAAACTTCGCCAGCGAGTTCGGTCACCGATCCAATTTGCTCGTGTGTGGCAGTGTCCCAGAATGAGATCGATGAACCACAGGCGGCCACGACAAACGTGTTGTTGCTTGCGAGAGCGATGCAACTCGAGCCAGG
>JBBPMC010000395.1:0-23899 GCA_038090115.1 Strobilomyces echinocephalus | reverse complement strand
GTTCGCGACGTATGTGGCGACCGCCGTGTGGCTGGGTGTGTACTCGGCCGTCAACCTGTATTGGTTGAGCGTCTTCTTCGACGGGGTACGTTATCTTTCTCGTTCGCTCGACGTTTCTTACACCGCTAGCAGCTCAGCAACGGTTTCGTAGACGTGTACTGGTCTGCTTCAGCCTGGATTGCTTGCGCCTCGGTCAACGTCGCCGTCGGACGCATGCAGTGAGTGTCTCGAAAGGCGTGCGTGCACCGTCGTTGACCTTTCGGCGTAGTGCTCTCTCGCTGGAAGTTCTGACCAAGCGGCTCGGAGCACATTTCGTGCCGCAGCTGATACGCGGTAGGGGAAATTCGTTTCGTCGTCCGACCAGTCTGGCGAACTTGTAGCTTTTTAGCAAGTCTGAGGGTCGATCTGCTCTCCATACGAGGTACGCCGGACCCTCGTGTTCTCCGCTCGAGATGGCTGAAGCGCGAGCAGACTTGCACGCTGTCTTTCCCGTCGAGGGACGGTTCGGATCCGAATTTCCAGGAAGCCTATTTCTGAAGCAGTTAAGTTGGCACGTACAGTCTGCCCTCGGTCTGACGTGCCAAGTCTTGGTGTTGCTGCACGTAGTCTCCCGTCAATGCAGTCCGGAACGAGATGTCCTGTTGTGTTTCTTTGTCGCACGCGGGCTCGTTTGGTGGCTGGCGCCGTCAAACGGCATCGGCTCCTCAGGTTCGTCTTATCATGACTTGTCGTTTTGTCGCTAGTTCACGGCCACGGCTCAGCATACGTCTACTGGCCCCACGACCGGCATTTTCAGAGGATGAAAGACTTGTTTGCGCTCACTTTTTCAACGCAGTATAGAGCCGATCTCGTGCTAGACGGAATGGCGAGCTCCATCGAGATCGGTACGCGCGAGCCCTCGCCAGTTGTTGTCGTCGCTTCATTCTCGCCTTGCAGAGTACAAGAAATCCGCGGCACAGATCGGAGATGCGGATGTTTTGGAGCCTACTCCATGGCGCATCGGACTGTTGCGAGATTGGTACTGGGACGTCTTGATGGACGTCAGCCTGAACCTTCCAATGGTAAGGCGCTCTGCGTTCCTTCTCGACGATTTCCTGGATTTTCTTTCGTCAGGCCGTATATGCGCTGCTACTTCCTGCTTATCTGTCTCCGTCGACTATCGCTTCGATGGCGTTTCTGCAGCAAGCCAACAGATCTATTTCGTTGAGCATGGCACAGTATGTGGAAGATTCGTTTTCCTTGCTGGACGTCTGCTGCCAGGCGAGACGACTGTATAATGCCATCGACTACCAGAGCACGATGCCACATGGAACAGGACCATTTCCTCCTCTCATCGACACTTATCATGATGCCGGCATGAAGATCTTGTTTAGGTAGCGCCGTCTTCTCTAGCAGGCTTGGTGGCGCTCGTTTACACGTTTCTAGACGTGTTTCGCTGCAGTATCTAGGAAGCGATCATCACGCGCTCCACGATGCTTCCTTTGATATTTTGCCTGGCGAGCTGGTCCTCGTCGTGGGCACCAACGGCAGCGGAAAGTCCTCAATGCTCAAACTGTTGGCACGACTGTTTGATCCGACGTCGGGCGAGATTTTCGTTGATGATCTACCCCTGGTCTGGTATGACAAAGACCAATTCCGCTCCGCCGTAGCGTTCCAGTCCCAGTCCCCGGTCGTCTACCCCGTGACCGTCAAGGAGAACGTCGCGTTCGGTCTATCCACGTTCGAAGTCAAGCAAGAGGACATCGAGGAGGCGGCGCGGCTTGGCGGTTGCAAAGAATGGATATCGAGGCTTGGCGACGGGTACGACACGCAACTCGAACCTTCGTTCGACGTCGACGACGGCTGGATGGACGGGGTGTACGGCTATCCGTCAGAGGCGCTCAAGGAGGCGCTCGCGCGACGCAAGGGTCGTCCGGCGTCTTTGTCAGGTGCGTGGACGGACTCGGTCCCGAATCATGTTAGTTAAAGGTTTCGTTTCGCAGGAGGCGAGAAGCAACGCCTCGCCACGTGAGTTTCTTCAGAGTTTGGGCTCGTTTCATGTGCACACTTGCGTGACGCGCGCACACAGTGCACGCACGTTCTTGCGGATCCATCACCGCGCGACGCGGCTCGTCGTCGTCGACGAGGCGACGTCGTGCTTGGACCCCGTCGCGGAGCGGGACGTTTTGACTGGGTTGCGCGACGAACGGGCGGGAAAGACGATCGTCCTCGTAACGCATCGGTTTCACCACCTCGCGCACGAAGCTGATCGAATCATGTATGTTGGTTCTAACCCGGCGACATATTTGCTGACCCGCCGCCTTCCGTAGATGCATGAAAGACGGGCGCGTCGTCGAGAGCGGGACCCATTCAGAGCTCGTCGGTGCAAATAGGGTGTATACTTCCCTGTACAACGCCCAGGTCGGGTGAAGCGGCGGGATGCCCCTCCGCGCACTGCTACTTATCTCATCTGATGTGTGGGCCTCGGATATGGACGTTCTCCAACCACTGGCTGTTCCTTCCTTGTGTTATATTTTATTCTAAGACCTCTTGCCGTATGGCTGCGAGTCGAATACTTACCCTTAGATCCCTATCATGAGAGTTTACGTAGTACTAGCCTGAATTACTGCATATGGTTAGTGCTAGAATCGCATGGTCTCGGGAACTCCATGTTCGGCTCACGCGCGAGGTTCGTTCTGATGAGCCTCCATCTACATTCACCTGCCAGTACACACCACTATCCTGCAGCAGCTGCTTGTATCCAACTGTTTCGGCCGCGTTACTGAAATTCGTTCCAATGAGCGAGTCCTCCCAAGATGTATACGCCAAATACCTCAAGCATGTTGACTATGGATACCCCTTGCGCATGCCAGAGCCAATGAGGACACTCCCACAGAATTACCAAGACACCGGGCTCGAGATTGGAGATGTCGGCATCGTTGATAATAAGGGCCAGTTCGACGTCCTGTTCAACATCTGCAAACGCCACGATAATGTCCTCCATGAACGTCGTGGAGTCCCTGAAAACTTCCAGCCTATACAGGTTCAGAATGAAGACCTCAGGTCGAGCGACAGTGCAATCTCCCCTGGCCCCATCCTCTCCCGCGGCATAGAACGGATCCTCAAAGCTGACGAACAGAGGTATTGCGGCTGTGAGAACGTCGTTTTCTTGCTGACACGTTACCTTAGCATAAGCCCACGAAATTATGAATTCAACGTGTCTACGCCTGGCGGCGCTATTCTCATCCTACCACATGGAGCGAAATCCGTCGAACTCTCATCACCAGGAGCATTTCGCGAGCTAGCAATGAAGAATGCCCTCGATTGGTACGAGTTTGCCAAGAAGCGCTACGGGGTAAAACAAATGGATCGCTCGCTTTACCTCATCACTGGCTTTTACAAAGCTCGTTCCTGGTCTCTCGGTTCGTTTAACAACCCCACGAATATCAAAGGAAAAATTCTCGCGAAGAAAGTCAAGGAAGACCCTGCCGTCTACCTGCTAGAATTCGCGTTTCATGCCGACCGTCGCGACAGCGGTGGTGATAATGCCGGCAGTAACGTCAATCAGACCGTTTTCATCACTGGCTTCAGGATTGCCGTCAGTAGTTGGCTCCAAGATCCCGTTGTTCTGGAGGTCACGAAATCGGAAACTTCCTGGGACATACTGGTTCGTCTGTTCAAAGCCTGCATCAGCCGTATACGCGGTCTCTTCGAGCACCAAGAATATCCCGCGGTGATAAGTAGGTCTCTGCGTCGACTGATATAGGCTACCTGACAACCTTTTGACAACGAACAGGCATAGAGCCTAGCCCCCAGTTATCTCAAGTTAGCTTGCTCATCATCTTCGCCTACATTTTTCTAAAGCCTAATGACCTACTATCAGCCGTTTCACCCCTCTGATATCATCAATCGTGCCCTCCTAAGCAAGGTTCGTCTATCATGATAAATTATTCTGCTATATTGAATTTACTCCGATATTGGTCAGAATGCTAGTGCTAGTATCGCTATTACACACGATAACCAATGGATGGACATGATGAAGGTAGTAGTTCTGTCGCATCTGTCTTTGGTTGCGTCTAACCTACTATCAGGGGGGATTAACGCATGAGGACCTTCTCAAAGAGGACCGTTTGGAATCCTTCTTAACGCGATACTATACCACATCAATCGACTTGGAACATGAAAATCGTACGTCGTCTCGCTATATCCCTAGCTAATGACTCATGATGCGCTTTAGCCGTGGTTTTTCTGCGTGGCAAAGCGTGCGTTCTGTCACTTCGCTAGATTGTGGGATACTTAAAGACCATTTCTCAGTGATGGCTCCGCGCATTCTGTTTCCCACTCTCCACTCGAGCTTGAGACGTTGGACCAGCCTGCTCCGAAGCCCGAGGTGCCCCCTTCTACTCCTGAAGTAGAGATTCCACCTACTACGCCCACTCGTGAAGTGTCGTCGGTCCCTCCTGTGTCGGAAGTCGAGTCCCCACCTCTTGTAAATCCATCGCACGACAGTCCATTGACTGTCATAACGCGCACGTGTCTGTTGCTTGGAATCATCGGAGAAATCTGACATTCGTCTCGCAGGTATCCGTGCTGAAAACATTCCTTCTACACTAAAGCGGCTTCCAGCTGGCTTTTATGTCCTGATCCAGTTCGATGGCGCACGGAGAAGGACTCGAATTAAGTCTCTACAGTTGGACAGTAGCATTATCGAATGGCAAGACGTAATCCAGTTGTGAGTATATCCACTTCCGCCCGAATGTCGGCTAAGACTTGGCTTTGACTACTTCAAGACACTCGAAGCTACATGGCACAGTCCGATTTACGGTATATGCGACCTTCGAACTACAGGAAACATTGGGGAACGGAGAGGAACTGCACACGTCAGAATGCCGCGTAGAGGAGTTCATCGGGGGCACTTACTGTGAGTGAATTCCTCTCGGTGTCACAGTTGCAAGACGTTAACCTCAATACAGTAATGACGTTCTCTCCGGATAGATTGAAAAATACGGCACCTACTCCCTCACTTCTCGTTACCTTAGGACGATGGTATTCTAACCGTCTGACAATAACACCAAGCGGTGGTGATTATAATGTAATTAAACATGTTTGTGCAATCCACGTTAGTTTGACGATTTGCTATTTGGCAGTTGGAGTCGGAAGGACCCTCGGTTCTCCTTCACGAGACAAATTTGGGGCAAGAGGCCCTCCTCCGCTACCATAGCGACTATTTGAAGGGGGATCTTGAGGAGGCAGTTCAACATTTCGAGCGTGCCCGGCAAGACTGTCCTCCAACGCATCGTTATTACGCTGCAGCGTTGGTCAATGTCGCTAAGGCAAAGTTCATGCTCTATCAGACCGATCCGACTAGTGTGGGTCTAGACGAAAGCATCGGAATTTATCGTCTGGCGCTCGATTTGCGCGGTCGTGATCACCCCGATACCCCGGCGACATTACTACATCTCGCCCAAACTCTGTTGTTTCAATACGAGAAGGAAGGCTGTAATGAATCTATCTCGAAGGAGATCAACGAATGCATGATCGACCTTCAGGAACTCCCCGAAGATAGCCACGAACGCCGAGCTGCACGTCTTGTACTCCAAACGCTCAAGCGATGTAGAGTTGTGCACTCTGGAAACCTAACCGAACTTAACGAGTTGATCCGGGAATTGAAAAATAGCCTGCTAGCTTCCCCGGATGACTACTTTGACAGGCCGCAACGTTTCATCAACCTTGGCACCGCGTTGTGGACACGCTATGAGAAACACGGAGTTGGTGATCTTGGTCAATCGTTAGAAGTAAACAAGCAGGCATTGCAATTGGTCCCCAGTCGTCACCCTGACAGGCTTCCTGTCATGAAACACCTGCATGTCTTGCTGTGGAGGCATTTCAAAATTAACAAGGACATCGGACACCTCAGAGAATTGATCAGACTTAGCAAGGAAGCTCTGCAGATCATACCAGAGCGACATCCCGAATGTCCATACTGGGTCACCAGTGAGTCGCTTCATGTCTAATTCTGCCTGCGCACAATAAACACGTGGGACAGATTCAATCAACCATGGCGCTAAGTTGTCGGAATACTTGGGTGATACGGAATTTGAGGCTGAAAACTATGATGCGGCAATTGCGCAGTACTCTCAGGTAATAGCGCGACTACAGCCCTTGGTAGCAATACCTTCGTAACTCGTACATACTTCCTTGGGTCGTAGCGGTATCTGGTTCTGGAAGCCTGAATCACCCAGCATCGAACAGAAGAGTGCAACGAAGCCACGTATTTACTTATAGATTAGACCGCACAGCGGCCTGGAGGAGATCTACGAGTCTCAATACCGCTCCCGATTTGGGAATTTCTCCGCTCTCGAAGTCAGTTGCTGGAGGCAGCCTCCGACCTTCACCCGCTCTCTCGTGACGGTCGCGGACCCGCCCGTCCGCCGTTATGGCGGACTCAAGGACCAGGACCGCGTCTTCACTAACGCCTATTGCAGATACGATCACGGTATCAAGGGCGCCATGGTCCGTGCGCGTCTTCTGTCTTCGCGTAGAAATTTGGCCCACCTGCCCAGTCCCGCGGGGATTGGCACAACACAGAGACATTCTTCTCAAGGGACTCATGGATCATCCAAACCGTCAAAGGCTCGGGGCTCAGAGGACGTAAATTAAAAATGGGACAGGTGCTTTGCAGGGGTGAGCGCAGACGAACAATTGTTTACCTCTGTAGTTGTGTGTTTGCACTTAGTTAAAATGTGAGACAGGGGCCTTGTAACTTGGGAATGCCGACTGCGTCGGTTGAAACCTTGCTTGGGGCTTGGCTTGGGACGATGATCATGACAATCATTAATGTAGTAACCTTGGGCATTGTAGATTCATTATTTTAAATTCATGCTCTCAACGGTCGTGTCAATATGGTCGGTGCTCATCTCGCTTCGCTCGCCTCGCTCCTCAGTGCAAAGGTAGTTAGAAGTTCGACCCGGCATATACCGGTAAGACAGGGGCTTCACTTTCTCACGAAGATTCCGTTCCGAGGTCCTGAGATTGAGTGCTAGCGCTGATCGTGAACACTGCAGTCCGACCCTGAGAGTGACAAAAACTCTGCCACTACGTGCACAAACCACTAATTGTTCCCTGCAATGCACAATCTGGCGTTCACCATGTCTCAAAACTATGCACTGAAACCATGGCCATACACTAGTCTCTGCCAGTGCTGTCTCCTCAGTATCCATCGGTGCCATCTGTCAACCTCTTGAAACACCAGTGTGATCTCTGAGCGTCAGTTCAGTAATTACATACCCTTGCCCTTTAGTAAGCTACAATATCGATCGCTTCCAGACTACCCTTGCGCGAAAGGCAAACCAATTACATTCCAGCATTTCTTGTCGCGCTGGGTCTAAAAGGTGGTACGAACATCCGGGCATACCAACGGTGTGCATGCTACCTAAGTTCTCTTGTTTGAAGTTATCGACATCAATGCTAGAGGGATACACGTATTGACCCCCATATAGCTTAAGTCAATCGTTCATCTTAGGATCCACAATTCTCCAGACCCAATGACACATCCAGTAGCTTCTTGATCGTCAGGGTGAAAATTTCCCGGCTTAGAGCCTGGTTGTGGCTGGCGTAAACTGCTTGGCATGATACATGAACCTCTTTACGTCTGTTCGAGTGTTCATAGTCTTCGAACGCCCCTTTAAGTACTTCCCAGCTCATCTTGCCGGGTTTCCGCATGACGTTGAACAGGGAATTCAACACAGAGATGAGGTCGATGATATACGCCATGAGAAAACGTTCGACTTCGGGTCTTTACGAGAGCTCGTTAAGGACAAGCTCAGGTTGAACCAGCGATACTTACGTCTGTCGCACAACGGCGCTCGAAACCCACTTCACGAAGGAACTGCTTAGGCCGAGCATAGCAACCGGCGGCACAGTGGGATTAATGGTGGTAGCCGTGATCAAGTTCACAAAGTCCCCGAACTTATCCAGGGAGTGCGAACTTGGAGCGCCTAAGTAATGTGCCATTGGTAGAGGTGGGTACACGCACGGAGTAGCAGAGCATTGGGTTCGAACATCCTCGACAAGATACAACATCAACTGTTTGAATCCTGTTCCCCCTAGAATCTGCAAGAGTCACTTCACAATCATCTTCGCATGCGAGCTTTCCTTACCCTGTTATCGTCCTCGAAGTTCCAGCAAGCAACGATAAAATCATGGATGTGGGCAATGCACTGCCACATTAACATGTTCTCGGCACCCAGAAGTTGATAGTAGACTACTTAATGTTAGAGTGAAGCTAGGAGAGGAGATCCTGTTGTACACACCATCGACCCCTTTGCTGTAATGGGATTAAGATTTTGGAGCGTGAGCCACACGACAGCACTTACAATACGCACGCTTCAATCTTCATTGTTAAGTCGCTGGCCCGCAGTGCCATCACACATGTCACCCACAAATCACATTCAAACCGGTCGCGGACAATGCTACATGTCATGTTGGCTAGCATGGCAAGAGATTCTTCATAACCCTTGGAAACTGGGTCTCATTAGTGACGAATGGTGCGCAAACGAATGATTTGTACCTGAAATGCTGACGTAGGGTGGTGTCTGGATTCTCAATACAGTGGCTGATCTGTCGAGAGACGACACACAAGCCGCAAAAGCTCCGCTAGCATTCGCCTGGCTCAGTTCTCGAAGCGTCTCTTCGTCCATGTCCATGCCTTCCGCTTCTTCCTCTTCTTCCAGTTTCTTCGTCCATACTAGCAGATCATACTTGGTGAAAACAACAACCAGCGGAACTGATGTGGAGATACAGAAGGGTTACGTATATGAATGCTGAAAACGACGAACTCTGGAGCCCATGGGCTAGAACGAGCAGCTTCTTGTCATCTTCCTCTAATGCTCGGCCACCGGCTCGCGGTGTCTCTGTACAGAGCCTGTGGACAACGAGTTGGGAATGGTACATCGCAAGATCGCAGCTTACCATATCGCGTGAAGTTGATCGTTCAGGTTCTTATTACTCCGTCGCTCTCGGATGAACTGAGTTACTGATTCGAAATTCCTGTTGTTTCCAGGCTCAAAGCCATTACTATTGTGTACCGCCAAATATTGATTATTCCCGGAAACGAGCTCCTGATCGATAGACGCTACTCCGGGTTCAACGTGGGACACTTGCTGTGTGAATATCTTTTATCCCGCACTAAGAAGGACAAGGGAAGACGTCAACTTACTGCCTCTCTTATTCCAAAGACACGACTAATGAGCGAGGACTTCCCAACCCCAACCTGTAAAACCAGTCAACGACCACAAGTAAATGCTGAACAACGGCCACCAACACGGCCGACGCATAATATACGGAATCTATGATAACGGATCAACCTCGCGTCAGTTTAAGAAAGTCAAGAAACTCAGTTGCTCACCGCGGAACCAGAATTTCCTCGACAGTAGCCATATCGTTCGGGAAACGGGGCCGAACAAGCTTATGTGAAGAGCTGAGCGCAAGACACTATGTCACGATAAACCAGCGCTTGTCACAGGCTCAGAGGCGACATCCGAGTCCCGACTGCTTGGTCGGGATAATTCGGAGTGACGCTGGATCCCGAGCACCGTACACCCCAAATTACATAGAAGCTCAGGACTACTAGGCATAGTTGTATTCTGTGGTACAGAATACACCTGTCCAAAAATTAGAAGCTCAAGACTCCCCTTACTACTACTGGCCTGGGTCTACACCGACTGCCGCACTGGGAACTGCCTCCTCCATTTCGTGGGATCAAAGCTACACGTGTCAACGCATGTGTATCTTAGTCGGTCGTTTATCTTAGAATCCACGGCTCCAACGACTCATCCAGTAGCTTCTTGATCGTCCGGGTGAAAATTTCCCGGCTTAGAATCTGGTTGCCGCTCCCGTAAACCGCCCGGCACGACTCATGAATCTTTTTACGTCTGTTCGAACGTTCATAGTCCTCGAACACTTTTTTAAGTACTTTCCAGTCTGTCTCGCTGGCCATTGGCGCCAAGTCGAACAGGGATTTCAATACAGAAATGAGGTCGATGATATACGCCATGAGAAAACGTTCGACTTCGGGTCTTTGCGAGAGCTCGTTAAGGACAAGCTCAGGTTGAACCAGCGATACTTACGTCTGTCGCACGACGGCGCTCGAAACCCACTTCACGAAGGAACTGCTTAGGCCGAGCATAGCAACTGGTGGCGCAACAGGATTAATGGTGGTAGCCGTGATCAAGTTCACAAAGTCCCCGAACTTATCCAGGGAGCGCGAACTTGGAGCGCCTAAGTAACGTGCCACTCGTAGAGGTGGGTGCACGCACAGAGTAACAAAGGGTTGGGTTCGAACATCTTCGACAAGATACAACATCAATTGTTTGAATTCTGTTCCCCCTAGAATCTGCTAGAGTTACTTGACAATCATGTTCGCGTACAGATTTTTCCTCGCCTTGCTATTATCCTTGAAGTTCCAGCAGGTAACGATAACCTCATGGATGTGAGCAATGCATTGCCACATTAACATGTTCTCGGCGCCGGGAACGTTTCCATCCAGAGCATCATAGTAGACTCCTTAATGTTAGAGTGAAGCAAGGAGATGAACTGCTCGTTGCACACACCATCGACCCCCTTGCTGTAGGGGCGTTAATACTTTCAGTGGAGCGTGAGCCAGACGCCGACAGCACTTACAGTATGCACGCTCCAATCTTACCAAGCCCTTGCAAATAACGTGAGCACGTCATTCTCGTCAAGTAAGAGGGAATGCTGCCCACGTTGGACCTTTGGATCGGGCGACTGCTCTATCCTTGAGAGCATCTCCTTGAACACCACTCCCGCATTCCCATGGTCTCCGGTCATGCGTAAAACCGCATACTTCAACTCGTACCCAAAAGGTGATGATGGATCGAGCGCAATGGCCTGATCGTGATGGCATCAGTGATGATACCTAGGCTAGCTAGCTGCTAGCCAAAAAATCGCGTGCCTGGTTTGCATCATCTAGCGCCTGTTGGCATAACCCAATTGCTAAATATGTTTTGGATCGTTTGATGAGAACATCTTTCAGGGAGGGGGCATCCAGCGATAATGCAGCCGAATAGAGCTCGGAGATGACCTTGCCATATTGCTTGGCGGCACCTCCACCATCATCACCGAGATGCATTGTTTTCTTGATACAACAAATTTTGGGGGATCCAACCACGCCAAACAAGGCAAGCAGCGGCAATTTTTTTTGGTTCTTTACTAAGTTTGTTTCCCCGGTCATTGTAACTTGTTGATGGTAGCGATGCTCAAGCGGGGCCCTAGTTTATCGGCCCACTAACTTCGATGTAAGCGAGCGGCAGCGGCGCTCTCTCAGGTTGTTCTCGCGTCCCCGGCCTAATTGCCACTATTACGTGGTCTATCATATATCACGCTCGCTCGTGGTGAAAGCCTGTACGCCGCATCGTCGTTGCGAGTGGCAAGCCATATATTTTACCCCGACCTCGGACTGTTTGTCCCGCTGAGGATACTTAGTGGTATTTCATAGATATTACACGTACATAGCCAACTCGGAGTGTGTCGGTTACAACGGAGGTCTGATAAAATACGCAAACAAAATAACAAGAATGCCCATCAGACAGAGTGCATAATGGGGCCAGGCAATGGCAGGTCGCAAGAGCTGTGAAAATGCCATGAGGTGTGCTTCACAGATTGCCGAAAACCAGAACTCGTGATCGGCGTCATGCTCATCCGTCAAGTTATGTGCAATCTCATGAGCGAGAACAAGGAACCTTCATAAATACATCTGTTAGACAATAGAACAGAGACAGTATGAAGAAGTAGACAGACCACGACATTTGAGCGACCTGTTTTCTCCCAGTCTTCACTTGCTTATCATCTAAACTGGTCTTAGCGTCTTTCGACAGACACCGGATCATACTCACGCCAATCCTCGAAATACCGCAAATTCAGATAGATGGTTCGTCGGCAATTGAACGCGAGACAGCCCCCTGAAACGTCATAGAAAATATGCAATGCAGCCGGGGAGATATCATATAGACCAGAAAGTGTGACAATGATGTCGGCGAAGCGACAAAGTGGGCCATGCCTATCTTTCATAAACGTGTTGGTGTTGGGCGTTCCTGTGCAAGCGTGACTCTTAGTAGGCATACATTTCATTTTGACTGTGGGGAGTAAAGTTACCTTCACCAACGCAAACTAGAATGCCTTTCAGTTGTCCTAGTGCACCGCCAGCCGATGAGAATTCGACAGGGAGGACAGGCCACGTTAAAACTCACCGACGCGACGAAAGCTTCTAGGATCCACAGACACCCTGCAAAAGCCGCGGCCAATGAACTGACACACTTCTTCATGGACATCTGAATCCTTCCCTCCAAAGCCACACATCTTGACGGCTCTCTCCACATTACATCCTAAAACGTAATCAAGCATTGTTGTAGGGGTTCGGAAGGCTGGGGCTCACGAATGTAGTCCTGTGGGATCACTCCGGGGGAAGTCTTGTATGTGACGGTAGTTGAAGTGGAGCGCGAAAAAGGTATACACCTCGCTTCGCTTCCCAGCTCGGGCCTGCTGTATCGCCGGGAAATTTGGTCAACTGCGGCATAGACAGCACATGTGCCGGTGAACAAATTGGGATGAACACAGGTAGAGAAGACCAACCAGGGAAACCTCTTTGCTCCAAAGTGTCCCAGTCCGCAGAAAGGATCGTCTCGAGGAGTAGCGTCGCATCCATCTTGCTAGCTCCGAACAACAATCGACAGAGTGATGTAGCCACTCTTTTTTGTACAATCAGACACTAGCAAAGACGGCGACGAAGGACATCACTCACTCGTACATGTCATGTTTTGCCGCCTCGGAAATCCATAGCTCTATACACTTTCCTTCACATCTCGCAGTCGTCCATGGCTCTTTTTCTCGCTCCACGTTTCGAGTCACGAGGGTTTTGAAAACGAGGATCCTCTTACAAGCCTTGACCTTGAGGCGATCTGGGCCGGATGGGATTGGAACTTTAGGCTCGGTATCAGCATACATTTGCATGAACAGAGGGAGTCGCTCGATAATTAGTGATTCAACTCTTGAGCAGGTCTTGGTAAGTTGTATTTCATGGAAACTGTCATATCTCTCTGTAACGACAGCACTTAGGTAACTGCACCCAAGAGACTCGTAGAAGCCTATTGATGAAGACCGAGTTAATGGCTACGGAGGACCAACACCGACACTCACGCTCAATTCCATCATCTTGGGGAGCCACGAAGAGGTGGTCGCTGAATAGTTGGTAGTCACTGATATCGTCAACAATGGTGACTTCACTGTACGGGAGAAATCTGTGCTCATAACCCCAACCGGCCAAGCCTTCTGATTTCTTCTTACGTAGACCAAGAAGAACAGACGCGCAGCTCATCTTGTTCAGAGTAACATTGGAAATCTCGTTACTCTTGTAGGCAAGCTTTTTCAGCTCAACCAGAAAGCTGGTATCGGTCAATTAGTGGAACTCCAGTAGAGGGTAACTGAACTCACCCTTCATAACCCCCTGCAAGCTCGAAGAAACGCTCAGGATCTTCAAGTAGTACTTCCGCAACATCATCTGCTGAAACTCTGTTCTTCGAACCACATGCCTCTAAGAAACCATTTGCTGTGGTGCCGAAATTCACGAAGATAAACAATTTTTCGTAAAGTGCTGGCTTTCTAGTACCTTCGTCGAGATGACACTTTGCTGGAGGAAGTAACCTTGGAGCACTCGGTGGTCCCACTAGGACGAAGGGCAAGCCAGACAGTTTCATGCGATCAAAGTGTGAGAAATCTAGAATGATGATGTCTTACGTTACGAAGACAAAGAGAGTATCCCCACTCACTAGCCTTGTGTCCATACAAAACTTCAAACCAATAGCGGGCAGTTTCTTCGTCGTTTGGAGGGGTCTTTTCCAGAAGGTCCAGAATTTTCGACGTAGGTGGATGTTGCGCTACACCCAGACAATATAACGGCATGTCCACATATCTGCTGGGTACCACGAAAAAGCCCAATTCTTTCCACTGCGTGCCGGAGTACACCTTGAGTGAGTATAAGTACAGACAGAAGCAAAGGGAACATCATTATACTTCTCCAGGCCTCCTCAAGCAAGTGTGATCATTCTTGCTCTCCGCAGGAACGAATTCCATATTACTGAAATCTTCCGGTTGGCAATCGCAGTATTGTGATTTGAGGTTTTTGACTAGATACTCGAATGCAGTATCTCGAACGTCAACGTCAATTGATGAACTTAGTTTTACAATGGTTGACAAAGATGGGAAGCGATTCAGTCCGAGGCGGTACAACAATTGGGCTAGATGGCAATTTGATTCAAGTTATCACAGGGATATACATGCGGAATTTTGCCTACCTCTATCCGACTCATTGCTCCATTCTGATTCCTCATTCCATTTGATGACCGGCAGCCGGAGACTCCGGAATTCGCTTACAGGCGGGTGAAGTTCATCCGCACGGCAAAGAGGATGCATTTCAGTGTTCGAAATACTTTCTCTCATGAAGACTCTGGATGATTTGAGAGCAGAGAGGTCCTCGGATTTCAATTGATGTTCATTCTCGAGAACATAGTCCAGCAAGTCAAATACATTCAACCCCTTTGTCGATCCCATTCTTGTAATTGTCAGTAAATGGAGAGCAAAACACACTGGCAGCGCATTGTGGACCTACCGAGACAAAACAAGTTTGACTGGAATATTCTGTTGAACTCCAATACACAATAGGGGCCTTTTCATTACTTCGAATTCAGATTTCGAGCCGAGACCAGTGACTGTTGGCAGGCCGAGGTGGTCGAGTAGTGCATTGGCTATGCTTGGAAGGTATGAGCATTCTGGCTCACGCAAGCCGTCGGATGTTGGGATGCAAGCTTTGTCCCCGAGTATATTCGCTACATTGATTTGCGTGTCTTCAGATAGCTGCAGCCATATGCGAGAAAGAGTACGGAGGACGAGACTAGCCCAGTTTTGTGACCGGGTCATGTCGTATCCCTCATTGGCTGACGTGACATCTGGATGTAATATGTATTGTAGCCATAAAGTCACGGTGAACTCTTCCCAACCAAAGCTACCAAGCTCTTCCGAGCTAAATTCCACACTGACGTTGAGAGGTACAAGATACGGAGGGAGTGGTCCACCAGGTGGGACGTGGGGTCCAAGAACCGCCGGATTGATAAAGTGGGTCATGGATGACAGACGCACAGTTCCAGCTTCGGTGCGGTGAGTGGTGACAACTAGCAGATCAGCCGTGTTTGACTTTGCGGCCAGACCGTTTTGCCTCGCGGTTATCCACCAGCGAAGACACGTTATTAGTTCCCGTACATCTAGGGTATGGTGCGGTAGATGGTGTAAAACATCTGATGGCGTTATTGCAGGGATGTCATGAAGGGCCGGGAGTTTCGAAATAGAATGTGTATCTTCCCAAATGTAGCTCGAGAGCATTGGTAAGGACTTGAGAAAGGTGCCCAGTTCTTTGTCGAATGGTCGCGCGTCAGAAGCTCTGTGGACGCCAGCAATTGTGAGAAGACTTAGGGGAACAGCGGAGCATTCATAAAAAGACTCTGCTAACAGCTCGGCGACCTTCGATGACGGAGTAGAATGATGAAACGCGAAGAATTTGAGAACGTGGAGGAAGCACTCCTGCAATTCATACTGCGCAGTCTCACTTGCTGCCATCTTCCACGAACTGTCAATCTCGGAGAGCTCCAATTGGTACACCAACCGGCACAAAAAACCTCCGACATAGAGTAATTCCCTATTCCAGACTGGAGGGTAAGGTTGGGTCAGTGTCCTTCCTCGACGGTGCGGAACACTCACCAGCAACACTGGTATTTCTGAGGTATCTTATCAGCGGATGCTAAGATTCACTAATTTAGACTCACACCAAATCTACAGATTCACGCTCTACAGTGGGAATAAAACAGGACGCCATGTGACCCCCAGTACCTGTTGTCTGTGCGGTGGCATGACCCTAGCAAAGTCTTCAGCGAAAATCAAAATATAGAGGGGTGGATTTTACAATAAAGACCCGTGTGTGTCCAGCTCTGGCACTCGATTAGATCGCGTGTCTCATCAACGCAAATGTCTGCTTACCCCTCTATATCAGCGCGAAGCCCCTGGAGGTCAGATGGAAACGCGCGAGGACGTATACAGCTCTGATCATATTCAGCCTTCCCGGTCTTATGAAACAAATCAGCGTGCATTAAGGGTAGAAAATTCGCGATTGTACATAGATCAAACTGTATTTGAGATGAGACGGTGGGTCCTTTTTCGTGCACCGGTTTAGTTCCCTGAACAACTTCTCGCCAAGGGTTACATTTACTTCTGCCGTGAACACAGTGAGATCCACTTCAGTCTCACACATTGGCATGGAATGTGATGTCGAGGAAATCATTCCGGCTTTAATCGCAATGGCTAGTCCAGTATGAATCAGCACATAACACACGATGCTGACGAGACTGACGGTATCGCTGAACTGATTCCACGGTCATATGTTTCTCAGGGCTCGACCGTTTTAGGTCCGAAGGAATGGGAATAACTTGAGGCACTTCCTGAGACCTGGTGACTTGTCCTACACGAATATGGTCAAAAAACACGGTTACTTGCGTCAGATTAACCATGAAAGTAAGTGATGATGCAAGGAATTGCATCAATTTCGAAACAGCTGGCATCGGCTCGGCGTTTCGCAGTTGTAGCTTAAACGTTGTCCACAGATTCCCGGTCTCTGCTTGGGCGAGGACATTAGATCGGTAGGATAGCTTGGAACGATGTGAGATGATACGCTGATGCGTGGTCTGGTCTTCCCACCTGATTTTCGTCGTTCCAGAAAAACTGCATCCCTTTGTCTGACGTGGTGTAAGATCGAAGCTTTCCAAGAAGGCACACGAATAACCTACGCCCGGATGACACATACGGACTGTCTGTGACGGAAAATACACTGTAAAAGCCTAATGACAGCTTGTACTCAAACATTACACCATTCCGAAAGAGTTGGACACTCACCGACGCCAAACGCGCCGACCTTGTGAGGGTCTGGATTTCCTGAAGCTAAATGACAAGTGTAACTACGAAACGAATGCCACAAAAAGTGTGAACAAGTACTAACCGATCTTTGTTAGTCGCTCCCAGTCTCTGGGTGCGAACGGTTTCCCGTGGTTTTTGAATGTCCATCGCACGACCTTGTGATCCTGTCAGCGAACTGGAAGTAGAATAGCAAACACAACAGTCCCTCACATTGTTCGTTTCCAAGTCAGCAACAGTCACCGCTTCAGCGCCCGGATCCAAGAATACAGCGGTCTCGAAGCGAATTTCCACAGAGTCACACCCGGCATCTTCTGAGTTCTGAAGCAATTCCCGAAATACTGTCGAGCCAAGTACATGAGAAATTACATGTCCTAACAACGACGTTTGCCTACCCGTGAACTCGCCAGAATAACGGGAAAGGACTTTGTCAATTAATGCACGCGTATCAATGGTCACTAACGCAGGTTGCGACTGCTAGATTGATAGTGATCAGCCGTCGGGAAACCTCTGAGCCTGACAGTGACGTGCCATCAAGATCCGTGCTTCTGGTTGAGAAGTGTCGTGGAATCGTGGATGTTCCCAGAGAAGGCGGTAAGGTAGTGGGCGCGACGGGTCTCGAAATGGCGTTACAAGATGATAAGAAGAGCAGGACTTGAAGCAAGGTTAGTTTGTAGGAGACGAGCTTCGACTCGGAGCGCACCCGCAGAGTTGGGAAGCGAGTAACTTCGGAGAGTCCCGATTCGATCCAGCGTGGTCACTGCCATTGCCTCGTGCCAGCCTTGTGCCAAAGCTATAAGAGGCCGAATCTGCCGAGTTAACAAGCTGCTAGCACAGCCTTCTGACGACACTTGGCGAACTGGTGCCGTGTATGAGAGCGATGTGTGAGTCGGAGGCGTTGAATCCCGGAGGGAACAGGCAAGTTGGCTCGGATTTTCAAGTTTCCTCTCTTCAATTCGTGGGTGACGTACTACCGTATACTTTGTTACTCGCTCTTTCTTGTCTGTATCTGTTCAAGTGGATCAACAGACGGCGGAAACCGCTGGGGGGTAATGTACCTCAACAGGTTACTTCTCCGAGTTCCTTGCAAGCTGACCGCCGTACTTCTTGCAGGACGAGGACGACATACTCTCACTGAGGGCACTGCACCACCGGGTAGAACAGCTTTTGCTTTAGGAAGTCGGAATGGTGAGCTGTAATTCTTGCCAGTGGATATGATCCTGACTCGGGGGAGGCAAGATATCGTATTGCGTCAGCTCGATGGTCCCAGAGGGCAGATATCAACTCTTATCTTTTTTACTGACGGAGAGCACGTGGCGTGGGCCTGCGAGGTCGCAAAAACAATTCAGACGATTACTATAGGAGACCGTGAACAGAGGACCGCGTTGGTGCAGCTTGACATTGCTGTGAATGTCATGGCTTCTTCGAAGGACGGCAAATCGCTTGTAACTGGAGATATGGATGGAACAGTGGCAGTTTGGGATATCGATCTCCGAAAAAGATGCGAGGCCGCAGAGTGGCACGGGCGGATAATAACAGCCCTGGATGTGTCCGAAACGCACATCGCAAGTGGATCGAACGATGGGACAGTCGTTGTCTGGGAATTAGGGCCACAAGTTGAATTGACCCTTTTACTACCGAGTCGCCCGCTGATATATCACGGTCAAACCTCAATCTCATCCGTCAAGTTCTCGCCGTCTGGAAACCACCTCGCATCATGCTCTAGCAACTGGGGTTGTAGTGTCAAGATTTGGCACACTCGAACCAAGGACCTAATAACAGCTATCCCGAATCCGAATGGTTTACCTACCTACTCACTTGCTTGGTCCACTGACGGTCAACGATTATTCGCTGGTAGCTATGGTGGTTCCATCAGTTGCTTTAATACGGTCACTGGAGAAGGCTCCTCGAAGGTCGTACAGCCTCGCCCGGGAGACGATTCCATAACCTCGCTTCACGTGTTCGACGCTGGTCAACTCCTTGTCGCTTTCTCTGCCCCAGCACGAACGGTTGACATCTGGGATATCCGTGATACCCCTTCAAGCAATCCGCTTCACTCGTATAGCCGGTGTGTTTCAGCAGCTATCTCTCCAGACGACCGCTATGTGGCCAGCTGCGGTTCCGGAAATGACACGAAGATATCTAGACGATGCGTCGCTGGGGTTGTCGAGGAATCATATCTTTTTCATGTAAGTAGAGTTAAGCTTCACGGTCTCGTCATCTCATTTCTTTTCTTAGCGCTTCGTACTGTCACTCAAGCATTCAGAGCCCGTATGTTTGATCGTCCTGCCATGGTTAACTGATATCCACTGTGTGTGTGCAGTTCATATACATCAGTCCTATGGCGCACCAGGCTTGGAAATCCGGAGAACTAGAGCGTCTGGAGCACATTTTGTCGAGGGAAATCGAAGACGGAGGATGCCCAAATTTCGTTTGCTATGCCCGCGGCAACCGCGCGCTTATCAGGGCGCGATTGGGGAACTTGAGCGGAGCTTTGGATGACGCTGGTGACGTTACGGTGAATTGGGCTTCGCGTCTCTCCTACTCGACTGACTCCGTTCGAGCAGGCAAATGGTTCTCAGATTCCATGGATGGCTCATATCGCAAAAACTATGGTATTTGTTAGGCAGGGAATACGAAGGCAAACAACGCACGATCTCGGATCTGACTGTCATGGCGACGCCAGAAACTTTGTTGAATGCGTCGAGGTATTGAAATGGCCTGCGACCTTGTTCTGTTTTCAACAATTTTCTAGTCTCTCACCTTGTTCGAGGCGGAGCTTCATGATAAGCCGAATCGCGAGACAAGGCTCGCTATGCTTCCCCCACTGGTAGAAACCAGCTCTCGCCCATGGGTAAAAGTGTGTGCTTACATAACATATTGACTTCTTCGTATTCTTACGTTTACCGCAGGTACGCCAGCTGTTCCTTCTCGCAGACCATTACATCCAGCAAGGGGAATACAATGAGGGTATACGACTTTTAGCAGAAGCGCCCGATCTTCGCTCATCCCGCCGCATCCCAGAAGCAAAGATTATACCACTCGTAAGATAATTCCATCTTTGCTTCGTGGTCCATCCATTCACGTCCTTTCGAAAGATATTCGGTTGGGGTATTTATGACCTAGAATGCATGGTCGAGCAACTAAAGTGTCAGGTCATGTTTGCGTCTGGGCGTGCTGGAGAAGTGATGAATTTTCTCCGAATGGACGAGAATCGCCTCGACGAGGAGAACAATGCGAGGAAGGCAGACCTTGGTTGGCTCTGTGGTCAGTTGATGAACCCTGCCGCTCGTTTCGCGACTGACGCCGAACTCTAGAGAAGCTCGGTGATGAATCCGTGCGTCACGAAATGTTTGACGATGCCATCACTTGGTACTCTCTGTCGTTGGTGCTTTCGCCGGAATCTCGAGTCATTGATCGTGGGTCAGGTGTGTTTAGTGCGTCACTTTGATGACCTGTACTCATGTCATGTGTGCCAGAGTTTGCAGAGAAATGTCTCGCAGCAATAGAAATTGCTAGTCATGTAACAGACATTGGAATTACGGAGGGCCTGGCATTGATAGCTCGCTATTCGCCTGGGTCTCCCCGTCTTCTCGTCAAACGGAGCAAGGCAAAGGCAGCGAAGCAGTACTGGCAGTCTGCCTTGGAAGATGCCGATCAGGTAGAGGCTTCATTGCTTGCGCTCAGCTGCAGCTTCCAGTGCTGAACGTTTGCAGGCAATCAGCACGGACGAGTCGTGTCCGTGGGGGTACGAGAGAAAATACGCGGCGCTGTGCGGTCTTGTTCGCTATAGGGAAGCGACCGACGCATTGGACAAGATGCTTGCAAAGATGGAAAAGTCTGCTGACCCAGTTGTCCGCCGTGAGTTACTGTTGTGCACGTATTGATCGCGTGTTGACCATGTTCTGTAGAACTGCGTGCGGATTACGTCATGCCGGCCCAGATGATCAAAAAGATCGATGAGAAATTTGACGTTATCCGCGACATATCTCCATTCGTGCTCATCTGCCTTAGGACTGGGAAGCTCTGCAATGCCGATGAACGTAGGCAGGCATTTAAAGACGATCCCGTCTTTTACGAACTTGTTTCGTCCCCGAGCTCGAAGCTAGACGCTGTTCGCATCGAGAAGACAGTAGCAAGATATTTCCGCTACGTCATGTTTTCGCATACTTGGGAAGGGGAAGAACCCTCGTTTCAAGACCTCTCCGGAATATCGGTCTACGAACCCGATATGAACCCGCTAAGAGTCAAGCTTCGCCGCTTCTGCGAGACAGCTCGGGAAGATCCGGAAGGATACCTATGGGCGTGGAGCGACACGTGTTGCATAGACAAGACGATCGGAACAGTTCTCAAAAAGTCTATAGGCTCCATGTACAACTGGTACAAGGAGTCTGCGCTTACCATCGTGCTTCTTGCCCATGGATCTACCACTCTCAGGAATAATCGATGGATGACACGAGCCTGGACACTCCAAGAGCTCCTCGCTCCCCAATCTGTTCGCTTTTACAACCGGGACTGGAACATCTATCAGGGGGGTCGTCAGCCCAACCACAAGAATTCGCCTCACATCATGCAGGAGTTGGCAGAGATCATTGACATTGCCCCGGACACCATCGTCGACTTCTCTCCAAAATCGCTTGACATCCGGGTCAAGCTTCGTCTGGCTTCGACTCGCGAAGCCACGGAGAAAGCCGATATCGCGTACGCCTTGATCGGAATTTTCGACAGTGATTTGATCGAGAAGCATCGTGGCCCTGAGGACGCGTTGGGTCTTCTCCTGGAAGAAATTACGGACCGGGAACGTGATGTGCGAGCGGTTCTGGACTGGGTCGGCAAGTCGTCGCCGTTCAACAGTTGTCTTCCGGCTCAGATTTCGGTCTACCAAGATCCCCCCTTCCCTCCCCCTCTCATTCCAGAGGACATGATGCTACCAAGGCTCGCGGAACTGCGCGCGCTGTTGCCACGACGAGACGTCACCACGTTTCTCGAAAAGCTGACTGCTCTCGGCAGGGTCCGTTTCACTCATCGGTGCCTCTCTCTTCCTTGCATCGTATTCCCGGCCACGGTCGACGTCGTGGACAACGAGGGAACGTCCTCGACGTCCAGTTCCGGTCAGAGGATCACATATCGAGGGCATGCGACGGAGCTAGGTCCATTTGGATTCCATGCGTCCTGCGCGGAGTTCTCGCCACGCGATCAAATCGTGGTCGTGTACCCTTGGATTCGCGACCTTCTCGCCCTGTCGGATGCGCAAGAACAGGACGACTTTGCTCGGGGGTTACGGGTGGTCGCTCATCTCGAGCAGCCGTTCAGAGCGTTGCTCCTCGTCCGACGGTCTTTCGATACGTACGAGAGGGTGGCTGCTGAGAACGAGATTCTCGTTCCCGCACGGAAGATGACGTCGTTGGAGTCCATCGTGACAAAGGTATTGGAGATCAAGTAACTGCTGGTGTTTCTTACTGTCTTTGCGCTTCGCGCAAGATATCGACGATGACGACCGGTCATCCGTGGGGGTCCATGACTGTCGTCGTAAATAGATTGCACAGTTCCTACACGATACGTAGATGTTTAATTATCATAAGAAAAGGAAAACAGCGCGTTCGCGAACCCAACCTGCATCCACAACTCGCCAGAGGGAATCAAAAAAAAAGGGGGGGGCACGAGTCCTACGACCGCACCGACGCCCTCTTGACGCTCGTCGAGGGAGCTCTCGTCCCGACAGACGGCGACGCCTTAAGCCCCTGCCCCAGTTGCCCCTTGCCCGCTCTCAGCCCCGCAGCCGCAGCGGCCGAGTTGGCAGCGGCGACGGCCCTCAACAAATTGCCCGTGCTCGGTCGTTTCGACTTGAGCGACGCCGCAGCGCCCACGACAGGCCGCTCGCGTTCCCCACGTCGGAGAAACGGACTCGGGAGGTTCTCCTCGTCCGAGAGGTCGTATTCGGCCGGGCGGGGTGGGATCATTTTCTCCTTGTCTCTCTCCTTTTCCTTGTCCCTGGTCTTTTCCTTGGTCTTGTCGTTCCCACCCCCCGCCGTCGCGTCCTCGCCGACCGATCTCGTCTTGAGCAGCTTGGACGCCCGCGGGCGCACCGCGAGCCCCGTCGGATCCGACGCCGAACTTGGCAGGGTGCTCGCGCGCTTCATCGACCCCCTCACGGACCCCTTTATGGAAGGCTTGCGCACCCTCGCACACGCACACGCCGAGGCCCCGTTCGAGCTCGCCGACCCCGACGACCGACTCGACGCCTCCGACGGCGGCCGTTCGCGTACCGTCGGCGATGGCGGTAAGCCCTCCTCTCCCGAGTCGCCCCCCTCGTCGCCCGACTCGAAATCGAAAATTTTGGCAAAGTCGAGGCCTACTTTGGGCGAGTTGACGAACAGGTTGGCCAGTTCGGCCGGGGTCGGCGTTGCGAGGGGTTGACCCGTCTGCGTCAGGACCACGCCCTTCATGGCCGAGGGCATCCCGTCTTGCGCAGGTTTGCGGCTGACCGGCGTCGCCACGTTGGCGTGCGTGCTCCCGCTGCATTGTTCGCGTTCGTGGCCGCGTTCCTCCGTCATCTGGACGAGGGGCGCTAGGAGATTCTTGACCTCTTCGAGGGGCGTCTTTTCCTTTCGTCCCTTGACCTCCTGACAAGACAGTGCGGCCAACTTGGTCTCCAAATCCTTTTGTACCTCGTCGAGTCGGCACTGCTCCGCCTCCAGATCGGCCTCCTTGGCGGCTATGTATTGCATCTTCTCGGCGATCGTGGCCTCTGCCTCGGCTCTTATTTGTTCCTCTCGTTTTCGCCATGCATCGAATATCTCTTGCTCGCGTTGCCGCACCGCAGCCAGGATTTCCTCCTCGCGTCTCGCCATCGCGGCAGCGACCTCCTCCTCACGCTTCCTGACGGCCGCGCGCA
>JBBPMC010000394.1:1836-23905 GCA_038090115.1 Strobilomyces echinocephalus | reverse complement strand
GTGAGTGATTGTCGAATCGATCCGTTCGCCGCCGTCTCACCACCGCATCGTGCGTGTCGCATTCCATCTAGCTCGTGAGTGATCGTCGAATCGATCCGTTCGCCGCCGTCTCACCACCGCGTCGTCCGTGTCGCATTCCATCTAGATCGTGAGTGATCGTCGAATCGATCCGTTCGTCGCCGCCTCACCACCGCGTCGTCCGTGTCGCATTCCATCTAGTATGTGAGTGATCGTCGAGTCGATCCCGTTCGCCGCCGTCTCACCACCGCGTCGTCTGTCTCGCGTTCCATCTAGGAAGTGAGTGATCGTCGAATCGATCCGTTGGCTGTCGTCTCACCACCGCGTCGTGCGTGTCGCATTCCATCTAGGGAGTGAGTGATCGTTGAATCGGTCCGTTCGCCGCCGTCTCACCACCGTGTCGTCCGTGTCGCATTCCATCTAGGGAGTGAGTAATCGTCGAATCGATCCGTTCGCCGCTGTCTCACCACCGCGTCGTCCGTGTTGCATTCCATCTAGGAAGTGAGTGATCGTCGAATCGATCCGTTCGCCGCCGTCTCACCACCGCGTCGTCCGTCTCGCATTCCATCTAGCGAGTGAGTGATCGTCGAATCCATCCATCACAACCATCTGATGGCCCCGTCTAGCCAGTGAGTCCTGTATTTCGGTGACCCCGCAACCTCACCTTGCTTTGATTACTATTCTAGTTTGTGAGTTTGTACAGGCCCACAGTTTTTGCCTGATTCTCATATATCGTATCCCGCTTGTCGTATTCTAGAAGGTGGGTCCTTTTCCGCTGCATTCCTCACAGTCAGCTGATCTACTGTATCCACACATCATCTATGACGCAGCTTGTGGGTGCTTCCTGCCTTCTTGCATATGAAACTTTGACAAGTTTCAATTCACGTGATTCCTTGTGTTTATAGATTGTGAGTGAATGTCGACCTAGGTCCTATGTGTATAAGTCTGTCTTACAGGCCCTGTGTTATTCAAGAAGGTGGGTAGCTGCGCAATCGTTTCTGTTCCAGTATCTTAGAATGCATCGTTTCGTGCGTCCTATCTAGGAAGTGAGTTGTACTTTGTTCTCGACTCACTGATTTCACCGCCATCATGATCTCACTGTATCTCATAATTTGTTTAGATTGTGAGTTGCCTCGTATCATTACTACATAGTATGCAATGTCTTTTGTAGTTTGTGAGTCGCCCATTCTTTCTTCGTGGGTGCTTCACCACATTGTAACCACGTCCAGGGAGTGAGTCCTCGTCCCTCGCTTTCTTTGACATTCTTCTCAGGTTGTGTCATGCCTGTCACTTCTTACATAGGAGGTAATGTCTTTGTTTAGTCTGTCTTTTCACTGCTTATCTGATCATATTTCTCCTTAAACTTCGCAGCTTGTGCGTCATTTATCTCACATTCTCGTCGAAGGCCTTGTCAGAGCTGCGTTGTTTCCTCTTTAGGAAGTGAGTCAAATCCTCGCACAATATTGCTCTCACGGTCGTAGGCCGTAAGTGATGTATAACTCTACTTTCGCCATCTATAACACTTCCTTTATTTGTTTTGTTGTAATCTGTTAGAAAGTGAGTGATCATTCACTTTCATGTCATAGTTCAGGCCAGTACATAACACTGTTTTCTCATAGATCAACGAATGCGATGCACTCAAGACCACCCACCAAGCCGAGGTTACTGCAACTACCCGGAGGATTTCAACTCTTCAATCCACTCTAGAGACCGCCCAGCGGGAAGGAGAGACGTCCAAGGCCAATCATGACGCTGAGGTTGCTCGTTTTCGGCGCAGCGAATCTAACTTGCAGTCTGCGCTAGATGCTCTGAAACGGGAGATGGTGGAGGAAAGACGCAAGTTGTCTGTAGCCATGGCCAACCACGGTACTGAGGTTACTGGTTTTCGGCGCAGCAATCTAACTTACACTCTGCGCTAGATGCTCTGAAAAGAGAAGTGGACAAAGACAAACAGAAGTTGTCTGTTGGCACCGCTGATTTCAAACGATGGATGGACGAGAGCTCCCCCGAGACAGACATCACTGCCGCGGTTCCTCCCCAATTCACTTCTTCAAGTGATGTGCATGCACTCGTTCACAATGCCCTACTGGAAGTGCGTTCTGAGAGCTGGGACGCCGCGTACAATGACGCCAGGAAGGTCTGTCTCCGTTCTATCATTCATCTATTTCCATTCACTGATCCATATACTCAGTCTATTGGCATACAGCCATCAGCTATGGCATACATTACCCAGGCCCTTGCACGAATCGGAAAAGGTGCAACCGAAGAGGCGATCCAGGAGTTTGATCTCGCGTTTAGAAACTGCCATCCGGATGAGAGCAATTTCCTGCTGCTTGTCAAGGTTTGTGACCCATTTGCAGGATGGATCTTCAGCGCCACTGAATGCCACTATCGCTCAGTCTATCATCACATTTGTGGCCAATAAACATGATGCAGCGATTTCGCGTGTTCATGATTTGATTACGGCCTCGAAGAACGATGACATGATGTATTGTTGCATTCAGGTATTGGTTATGAGATCGGACGACAGACATTCCACTGATGATGTGCAGGTTCTCGGAAAGATGTATTTGATGCAAGGAGATTATGGACGTGCGGTGCAGTCGTTTGAACGAGCCCAGGACCTCGCCCCATCTTGTTCTGGCGGTGATCTGGAGATGATTTCGTTTGTAGGTCGTTTCTGTGAGACTCATTACTGTACTGACTCGCCGGATAAGATCTTTGGATGGACATTCGATGGGCTGCGAATCACAGTGCAGCAATCCAACTGTGAAGATCTGTATGCCTCGGGTCACTTCGAAAATGCTGTGGAGGTGCTTCTCGGGATACTCGATTCCTTCTCGGTGGAGATCAACACAAGTAAAGCGCTAGCAAAGTGGGTTCGAGGTGAGTATCGACGTGCAAACTTCGTCGCAGCGGTAAATGTGCCGTTTAGATTTCGAGAACAAGTGCCTCGCGAAGCTTGAAACGCTTGCCGACATGGCGTTTGATTCCGGGAAACAGGACGATGCGATTGCACAGTACACCTCCATCTTGTCTCTCAATCCCGCCAATCGTGTGGATGTGCTCGTCAAGCGGAGCAAGGCACGGGCCTCGAGAAAATTGTGGGCAGCTGCCTTGGTGGATGCGAATGAAGTGTGTTTGTTTTGCATTCCTTAAACATGATTTATTTATCGTGCCTATACGTAGGTGATCAAACTCGATGGCGCGTCGTATGTTGGGTACGAAAGGAAGTATGTGGCACTTAACGGCGCGCAGGATTATGGTGAAGCCATCAACGCACTCCTCCGGATGCTTTCCATCATGGAAAATTCTCCGGACGAAGAAATACGCCGTACGTGTCTTTGTCACCATTTTCGGCTCAAGTGTCACGGTGTACGCAGGTCTACGTGCGAACTATACTGGTCCAACCGAGGCATCCGCTGCCATTGATACCGCCATTCACGAGTTCTTTGCTTTTTGCCCACTCGTCCTCATCGATGTCACCACGGGCCGGCTGTGCGATGCACAAGAACGGATTCGCGCATTTAAATCAGAATCGCCCTTCAAGAAGCTTGTCTCCGAGACCGCAACGACTAAAATTGACCGCGCGCACGTCCGACTATGTGTCGCGAAGTACTTCAAGTGGACCATGTTTTCCCACGTGTGGGAGGGAAAGGAACCAACATTCCAGGATGTCAATTTGGTCGGGTCGATCCGGGACCTGGACGGATCGCCATTGAACGAGAAGCTCCGTCAATTCTGTGCGACTGCTCGCGACGATGATGGGAGATGGGTCTGGTCAGATACATGTTGCATAGACAAGAGCACGAGCGCCGTCCTGAGCCAATCCCTCACCTCCATGTACACCTGGTACGCCGAGGCAGCGGAGACCCTTGTCTATCTAGCGGACGTTTTGGAACTCGGCGACCTTCTGAAGAGCCGATGGATGACACGCGCCTGGACCTTGCAGGAGCTCCTTGCATCGAAAGTCGTCCGATTCTACACGCGCGACTGGAAACCCTATCTGAACGACAAGTACGCCAACCACAAGGAGTCTCCGGCCATCATGGAAGAGCTTGCTCGGGCCATGGGGGTCGACGCACAGGCCATTACTAGCTTCCGGCCGGAGGACTTGGGAGTTCGGGAGAAGCTCCGATTGGCGTCGACGCGGAACGCGACTGTAGAAGAAGACCTTGCGTACTCTCTGATCGGAGTATTCTCGAGCGACATCGCGCCTCGCTACGGGTTGGGAAAGACGGCGATCGGTCAGCTTTTGGAGAACATCGTCGCTCAGACAGGAGATGTAACTGTCATCGCCTGGACGGGAAAATCATCGTCGTACAATTCTGCCCTTCCCTCCTCCCTCGTTGTATACGGCCAGCCACCGTATAGTCCCCCACCATTCGAGGTGAACGAGCTCGACGCGCGCGTGGAGCAGCTGCGTTCCCGCTTGGAAATCGAAGCTGCCCCCTCATTTTACCACCAAATCATCCAACTCCCTCGAGCGACCTTCTCGAACCGTTGTCTACAGTTGCCGTGCATCGTATTCTCTGTTAGGAGAATTAGTGTGCAAAAACTCGATGGCACTCAGGGAAACCTTTATCGCGCGACGGTCGCGTTGCTCGGAAAGGTGGAGTTTAAGACTCTGGACGGCAAGCCGCTGACGAATCCCCGCAAACTCGCCTTCGTCCACCCGTGGCTTCGTGATCTCTGCGACGATCATGCCGGGCTCATGTCAGACGACGAACATGAGGCTATGTCAGAAGCAGGGTCGAGTGAGGTAGATGTAGAGGGCGAATCTGGGGCGGGCTCCGGCTCCGGCACGGATGTTGGTTCGGAACCTGTCTCTCCACCATCTGCGGAGCCTTCGACCGGGGTGGACCCCTTTACCCAAGCACTGTGGGTCATCGCTCGCCTCGAGCGTCCCTTCGACGCCCTCTTGCTCGAGCTGCAGTCTGACGGCAAGCGATACAAACGCGTTGCTGCCGAGAATGCGATTGTGGTTCAAGGGGTTGGGGCTGGCACGAACCCAAAGGACATCCGGGTAAAGGTATTGGAGATCATTTGATTCGGACGGAGTAAGAACCCCAGGTGTCGTTTCCTTGCTTTTTGATTTCATTCATCGTCGTCTATCTTCTGTGGTGGCCATGCACTTCGCATCACTTATCGTTTACCATCCTTCGTTACTCCGTGTGTCCCGTCCAATAGTCACAATCATTGTATTACTTTTCCACACATTTACGGTTTCCTTGTAAAACATTCGCAGATCCGTTGGATCCCTCGTTCACAAACTCGGTGGACCCTTCTTGGGTATACAGTACCGTTTTGAGTCCCTGACCGGAAGTGACGAGGTTATCGTACTACCTCGTTAGATTTGCGTAGCCAGCGGGCCGCGGCCCGATGGGGCTTAAACAGCTACTGGCAGGTTATCTGTGCGAACCTGGACACTTTATTCCGAGGGAGAACTAGACGTCGCATATATTATGTAGTGCACTCAGCGAATGACGACGTAGGAAGAGATGAGTCGGCCCCGCCCGACGCTCCCGAGAAACAAGAGATTACGCACAACGAACCTACTGTGCAACCCCGGTCGTCGAGAGGGTTTCAGGTGGTGGTCGCAGGAGACGGTGACGCCAAGATCAAAAAGTAGACCTGTATACACGCCTCTAAACCCGTATTGTACAAACGCACCGCAGAAACCGAGTCACCGCTCTATGCCCTTGTAATACACCCGCCTGACCCACCGTCGTCGACGCGTCACCCATCCGTCCAGAGGACGCGAGTCTGGCCGGGGATGCGTCCACACGTCGGTGGTGTACGTCCAGCCGTCTAGTATGTCCCATCCGCGGTCGGGGGAGTCAGGGGAGAAAGTGTTAGACGCGGAGAAACCCGCATGCAAACACCCACCTTCGTCCGCGCCCACGCAGACGCTATTCGCACACGGCACGTCACCCTCGACGGCCCACGCAGCGACCAGGTCCGGTCTCCACCCCTCCGTCTCCACGAACGCCCATCCAGGGGACAACGAGAACGTGAGGTTGCTGCTGCCCGAAAGACGCGGGTGAGCGCGAGTCGACGCCTGCGAGAGCGCGTAGCGCGTGCGCACCTGATTTGACTGCCGACGCCGCTCCACCCGTCTCGCCCCCTCGTCCACCCCACGCGTTCGTTCGACTTCAAGTTGACCTTGGACCACGTGCCCCCCGCGCCGTTCATCCTGGCCGTGTCGGCGAGCCCCGACGCCGTCCCCGGCGTCATGGTCGCGATGGAGGTCGTCGACGCGGCGTCGTCATCCACGCCGTCTTCCTCGCCTTCGCGCACGACCATGATCGTGGATCGACGGCGTTTGTGGTCCGTCGCGTCCTTGACCCAGCGCTCGTTCTCCCAGAGCTCGACGGAGGACAGGGGAGCGCTCCATACCACGTCGTCCAGTCTGTCGTTGTCGATGAAACGGCGGACGGAAATGAGCACGTCGCGGGGGGTGATGGTGAACGTAAATGTCCGCGTGCGTGGGGTTGAAGCGGGAGGTGCGCATGGAACCCGTCGGGGAAGGAAGCGACGTGTGATGGCGCGGAAAATGGAGAATGGGTTGGGTAGTTGGGGGATGTGGATGGTGAGGTGGAACGCGAGGCCTGGGCCTGTGCCAGACAGAGCAGCGGATAGGACAGAGAACGAGCCTCTGAGGCGGGGATGGAGAGCACCTACGCTGCCAGCGCCTGCGAGGAAAAAGAGGAGACGGAGGGGGAGGAGGTCGGTCATAAGAAGGGAGGTGAAGAGGAGAAAGGTAACGAGGGTGACGATAAGCAAGGGATGATGGGGTTGAACTGGTTGTACGCTCGGGGTACGAGTGGATTCGGTCGGTGACGTCGGGTTGGACGTGGATATGGAAGAATACCTGGAATGTAATTTTTGTTTTGTCGACGCTGGTGTTTGTGGGGCCACTAGGTAAGGGAGAAATGGCACGACGACGTCGTATGTGTCCGACCTAAAGTACGATAAGCCGGGTGATAGTCGTGGACCACGTCACTCACAATGCACCCATGAGGTTCTGAATACCCTGTATGTTGGCCTGCCAGTCGGCTGTCCCTTCGCCGACGTTGATTGGGACCTGCTGAGCCCCAGGGTCAGGGTAGTAACCGAGCATGACGGCGAGCAGCACGATGTGCGGTATCAGGAGTGCCATCCGCGGAAAGTAGCCTGCTCCACGTCAACACCCGAACACGAGGATCGAGGCGAAAGCGACGCACAGAAGAAACCATAAGCGGCGAGCCAGACGGCGGTGCGCATCCAACCCTTTTTCCAGAGGACGATTTCTTCGACACGGTCCTGCAGCCAGAAGAGGGGGCCAATTCTAGAAACAAACCGACGAAAGTTGACGGTCATGATGGGGACGGAGAGCGGGTCGCGGGTGCTCAGCAGCGACTGAGACGTTGCGCGAGGGTTCGGGGACGCGATGGCGGAGGAGATGATGCTGGCTGCAGGTAAGGTGGGGGCTGACGCGGAGAGGAGCATCTGCGGGACGAGGGTGAAGGCGGACCTGGTTGGCGAGAGTGGCTCGGAGGCTGCGCGCGTCGTCGGGGACGACGTTCGGGCAGCGTCGGGCAACTCTGTCAGAATTTCAGTGGCGGGTTCGAGGGTCGATGGTTTGAGGCGAACGGCGTCGGCGGGGATGTCGACGTACTCGAACGTCGCCATCGTCGCACACAACGAACAAATTATTTCTTTATTTTTCGCATGGTGTTTCACTGCACCGCCACACACCCTCGTCATCGACGACGACGACGACGGAACATCGTTGCTCGTCGCGTCGCACGATGTCCACGCTGTCGGTCCGCCCGCTCCTTCCGACGTTCCTCCCCAGCATCAACGCCCTCCTCGCCACCCTCGCCCTCCCCTTCACCATCGACCATCCCACCGACCTCACCCCGTCGCTCCTCCTCGCCGTCTTCGAGTCCCTCATCGGCGCCCGTCTCCCTATCCCCGCCTCCGTCCGCCAGTCCCGCACCAGCGACGCCAAAGCCCGCGCCATGCTTGTCCTTCTCGGCGTCCTCGAGTGCGACGTCCTGCGTGGTGGTACCTCGTCTGACGCAGATCACTCCCTCGCAGCGTCCACCGCAGAAGACTCCATGCTCGGCGGAGCAGGTGGCGTCAGCGTCGACGGCTGGGTCGATGAGATCGGTCTCGGCGAGGTCGACCCCGAGCGACTCGCAGACGGCGGCTGGGAGGAGACCATCTTCGTCGGAGAACTTCTCTGCTGGCTTGCCCGTCGACGGGGCGCCCTGCCACGCACCAAGTCCACTAGTCGGTCTTCGCACCAGCGCTCGCTATACTCGAACCACCATTCGTATGGCACCGAGGGTGAGGGTGACTCTGCCGACTTTTCCACTTCCCTCCTCCTCCGACCGTCTTCCTCTCAAAAATCGCGATCCCCACGACCTCCATCGCCCAGCTACGACGTAGACGCTGTCACAGACGCCGATTTTTCAGCGCTGTCACATATCACGGATGTCCCTCGTCATCCACTCGTCCACTCTCCCGAACCATCTCTCTCCGCATCTGCCACGACAGGCACGGACCTCTCAATCCGTGCACGAAGCGTCTCATCGCGTACTAGCGTGTCCAACGTGCATGATGATCCAGGTGAATCTGATGGAGGGTCGCAGGACACGATACACGTGTACAACCCCCGTCAAATGATGCAAGACGCAGACGATGACGACGATCGGCCACCTACGTTCCGTCCGCGGTGTATACATGAACTTGAGGACCCGTCGTACATCCGCGCGCTGGGAGGACCTTCTCTGTCCTTCGATCCCTCGGCCTCACACGAGCAGATTTCCGAGGATATATCCAGAGACGGAGACGATCACGCGGACGACCCCTACGGACCTCACACCCCGACACCTAGGCGCGTCCGTCTCTCTGGGTGGATTGAACCCGTCGATTCTGCCGCCGAACTCAGTCAATTTGATGCCTGCCGCGCACACTCGCGGTCGCACGCGTTCAGCACGAGCACTGGTTCTGGTTCTGGACCATCACGGTTACAATCGCGCATTTTACAGCGCGCAAGCGAGCCATCGCGGCCGACGCTGGGTGAACCGTCATCCCACCTGCGTCAAGTGGACAAACAGCGCACACCGCGTCGTCCATCTCCATCTCCCTCGCCCTCGCCGCCACGGTCTCCTCCCCCAGCGACCACATGGAAACATCCACCGATACGCTCGCCCCAAAGCCCCCCATCGCCGCCTTCTTCCCCCGCAGACTCGGATCCGCCGTTCGACGTCTCCTTCTCGACGCTCAACAACACCAGTACACCTGCCAAGCCCCGTCCGCCACGGCGCGCGATGCTCCAGTCGACGACGACGCGGGACAGACCTCCGTCGTACACGCCCTCCCCGCCATCGTTCTCGACGCCTCGCTCACGAGCGGCTGGCGCTGGCGCTGATGCATCGGCCCGACCCGGTCCGACCGGATCCGTCAAAACGCCCATGAGCGCGGGAGCGTCCGTGCCCACCACGCGGCGAAGCAGGAGGACGTCGCCGGAGCCCGCCATCTCCAAGGGTAAACCCCTCCAGGCCTCGCCGCCAGGCTCGACGACGGCGACGACGAACACGCTCTTGACGGAACGCGCGCGGTTGTTGACCGAGTTGGCGGCGCTCAAGCGGGCGCGGGCGATGAGCAGCGCTGGGCCGGGGAGGAGCGGGGCCGTCGGTCGTCGGGTCGGCGTTGGGGTATGACCGCGACGCGTGTCGAGGGTGGCGTCGCGCATCTGATACTCTCGAGTGTTCTTGTTTTCCCGCTTGTGTAACTATGGTACGATACGACTCGGACGCGCCTATTTGTATGCCTCACCCTACCTGTCGGACGTTTGATCCCAACTGAGGCGCTGAACCGAGCACGAAGCTAGGGACGTCTGATGCCCACTATCGTCAAGACCGGAAAGACAGCTCGGATTTTTGCCACTAGCCTTTGTCGCTCTGTCTGACGTTCCTTTTCCTCAATCAGTCGACTATCTGGAGAAGCTGTTAACATCTTACGACTAGCAAGAGGCTCGCTATGCCGACTAGGACAATCCTATAGGTCGGGACGTTCCCGAACTTAGCGGCGGTTGCAACATTGGGCCCTAAACCTTTGGAGTCGTAACTTCACCTCAACCTAGGAGTTTCGAGGCGAGAATTTATTGTAAATGACGCTGTCGAAGTAGGCCAGACATTCATTGCAAATGGCTCGCCATACATCAACCCCGAAGGGAGCTAACAATCTGCAAATAGAAACGCCCAAGTGTGTGGTTGAAAGAGTACAAACGATGACTGCTAGTATGTGGGGAGTGACGAAAGACGGTAAACGGCCGGAGAGCATCACCATCGCACGACGACAGCCAGAACAAAAACGACGCGCGAAACAGAGGAGGTTCCGAATCAAATGATCTCCGGCACCTTTGTCTCGGGCGCCGAACGATAATCTCGTTCTCGGCAGCGACGCGTTTGTATCGCTTGCCGTCAGACTGCAGCTCGGGTGAGAGGGCGTCGAATGGACGCCAGAGGCGAGCGATGAGCTGCAGCTTTGGTAAAGGGGTCCACCCTGGTCGAGTGCTGCGCAGATGGCAGAGAAGCAGGTTCCGAACCAACATCCGTACCGCCGCCGGAAGTGGTCACGGAGCCATGGGTGAACGAGGACGAGTTCGCGGTGCTTCTTGAGCGGCATGACGTCCAGAGTCCTAAGACTCTACCTCGCCAAGTAATAACGCGGCCGTTGGTCTCCCAGACCGCTATCTAGTTCTTGGGCACCAGTCTTTGTAACGAAGACGATGCGTGGAAGCTGCAGACAACAGTCCAAGATTGGGTTGACGACGACGTACGGGTGCAAGGGACGATTACTGAACTCTACGAGGCGCGGCGGAGATATAATGCCAGTGGGCTTACGTGGGCAAACCGCCCTTCGCCTTCCCCGCCACCCACCAAGGCGCTCATCCAAAAAGCCTCCCACCTTCTCCGGCCTCTTTAATAGACTCGAATTCGCTATCCGACACCTCGTTCTCGACGTTCAGCAACACCAGCACCCCCTGCTAAGCCCGGTCCGCCACGCGCGGCAGTCGACGACGCGCCGGTCGGATCGATCCCTCTCGTACACACCATCCTAGCCATCGTTCGCGACGCCTGGCGGTTCACGAGCGGGGGCGAGCAGTATCGCTATGCCTCGGCCGGAGGTGGTCAGACCGGCTCCGCAGGACAAGCACGTCTGGGCGCGGGCATGTCTGCAACGCCTGCGCGGCCTTGTACCATGGTGGGAAACAGGAGGAGCACGTTGCCAGAGCCTGCAGGCCTCGTGAGTAGATCGCCCTCGCCGCCCAGTTGGACAGTGACGGAACGGGCGCGACTAGCAAGGCCAGGACGAGGACAGGAGGGCCGGGCACGAGTTGAAGTGGTGTCGTCGGTCGTCACGTCGGCGTTGGTGTATGATCCCGCGGCGTCGATCGAGTTTAGTTGCGAGCATCTCGTGCTCTTCTTGTTTTTCTGCGTGACGAGCGCGACGAGGCTTGTATGGAAACTGTGGTACAACAGAACGCGCCTGTTTCGTTCCGCGCCCATGGACATTTGATCGCATCTGAGCTGCTGAACAGACTCTGTGACAGGAAGGAGCGTCTGGACGCCCACTAGGTAGTCTGGTAACCGGATCGTGCAGGCCATCGATACAGGCCTAGGAAGGCACCTCGGGTTTTCGCCACTAGTCGGGATACCTAGTAGTAGTTTCCCCGACAGAGATCAGACGTACGAGGTAGTATGGTCTGCTTGCCAAGCGGCGCCGAAGATTGACGAGCAACGCAAATCGTACATATAGACCAAGTCGGGACATCAGAGGTGAAGAAGTAAAGGTGCTACTCGTCCAAGAAACAATCATAGTGCTTCAAGTTATGCCACTCTTGGTGACATCCACCGAGTCGTTGTAGGATTAAGTGGTCCGTACCTCCGACAAGCCTTCGGCTTTATCACTACGTCTGAAGTTCCATGTCCAAATCAGCATCGTTCAGTCCGAACGGCTTTCGACTTCATGTAGTAATACATCGGCGAAACAGCAAATGGACAATCACAACATATTCAAACACTACACTTTCCTTGCTTAGACCGCTGTAGGCTTTCATGGAGCCTACTGAGGAAGACAAATGAACCTCCACAACTGGACCTGACTGGGGGTCTTGTTATATGATTCGAGTCTGACCTGCAAGTAAGGGAGAATTTCATGTTAGCGTTAGCTTGACTTCCTCGACGGAGTTTCTTTACCGGAGCCCCAGGCATGGGGCCTCCCGAAGTCCAAGCCAAGGTCGGCCATTGGACAGAAGGCACCGCGACCCTGGTATATTCAGTCCAGATCAGCCATGAAAGACCACGAACAAAGAGACCGGCACTGACGTATAGTTGCCGCCGAATTCGCCGTCGTGTCTCTCAACAACCCAGTCGCTTTGGCCAGGCATGTTGTCCACTATCACATCGCCTCTACCAGGCTTGCTGAGCCAGGAAGACCCGGACGACTCCAAGACCAAGCTGTAGTTCCCGTTGGGCAGCTTGCTGACAGTCCACTACAAATAACACTCAGCACACCAGTCCACAGGCACCATCGGCGTCAAACTAGAGTGGAGCACTTACAACGTGGTCCCTGCCCCCGGCGATTACGGGGCTAACAGGTCCACCTCCAACGTTCGCACCGACCGGAAAAGGGGGCGGAGCGGACATGGCAGCGGATACGATGATATATCTTCCATTGGTGGGACCGTCAGTCATCGTTGAACAGTGGAGAATGCGCTGTGAGTCGAGTGTACGATTGGAAACGGGCTTCCGTCTGCAATAAAAGTTCAGTCTGCCCCAGCATTTATATAGTCGTGGGCTCGGGTTAGCCCGTCTGAGATCAGTGTCATGGGTTCTCGTCGCTTCCGAATTGTGGCTCGATTCATCTTCGGCAGGTAGAAAAAATGGGGCTAGAAGCACGACAGGGGACACACCCTGTGATCTGATATTTGACGTTGGTTTGGTCCAGACAAACCGGCGACCGCTTGGGGATATGTATGGAAAGCAGCCTGGGCCCTTGTTAGCCCCGCAGGCACGTATACCTCGAGTGAGGTCTGGTCCGACGGAGAATGGCGAGGTCCAGACTGCAGACGTGGGGGGTTGTGGTAGGAGGAAGGCTCGGCTACCCTCCGAGTGGCGTCAGAGGTCCTGGCGCAGTTGCTGGCGCCCTCGTAGGTTAGTCGCATATCGTAGTCATCCATCTGCGCGGGGTGTTGCCCCTGGTTCCTTGGTGGCCCTCCACGCATGAGACTCAGGCAAGCTTGCAGTGATCACTGATCAGCAGGATTGCCGATCGGCACGATGCCGGAACAAATAGAGCGCCAAAAAGATTACATACGATAAGTACCCCCTTTCTTCAAAGCATGATCGACTCTACGTACTTCAAGTTGATCACGGGCAGTTCTTGTGGAATTTCCGCAGCAGGAACAGGACCGGATATTGAGCGTAAGAGAAGTGTGTCACATATTGACTAGCTACAGATTCCGTACCCCATGACTCCATCCATGTATTTCATCGCCGCGCTATTCCAGAATTCGCGATTAGCGTGTATGTAAGAGTTTGTGGGGAATGGGTTGGTTCGTCGCGATCAGCAAGTTCTCGTTCAAGCCACCGATGCGCCTCCTCAGTCCCGGTGCTAGTTTTGCATAGGGTACAGTGAATGACCTTGGCAAATCCCTTATATCTCATGCTCTCTCGTGTCTATGGATTCCATGCCAAGGCTGTGCGAATGACCCCAAAGTCGACCATGACGAGTTACGTCTGAGAAGGTCAAGTTAATCACCGCGACGATAACCTACGCACTAGCTGAGCCTCGAGGCACGTGGCGGCCTGTGGAGTTAACCAGGCGGATCGTGTTTTTCGGTCCCCAACTGAACCAGACGAACAACCATCGTGGGGTCACAAGGTGCGGCTCCCTCATACTTTCTAGGCTCGTCTTTTTTTCTGCCGAAAATGTCGGGCCACGATATGGAAGCGACTCGATCGGACTAATCCGACTCAAACGTCGATTAGGTGGCACTAATCTGCAAGCGGAAACTGTTTCCGATTGCACGCGAGTTACAGCTGCTGCAAGACGATGTGTCAATGGAAAATATAATATGACATCGACACCAACCACTTTCGATCCGTGCAATCCTTGAAGGTGGACCTGTTGATGATTGTTAGGGGGCGAAATCCATCTTGTAAGTACTGGGTAATTTCCTCACCAACACCGACGGTGCGTTGTTTACAGTGGGCTGTACCGAGCAGGAAACTGGCAACCACGTAATTCCCTGTTGTGGTGTCTTGCTTCGTGATCCCTCGTTGTCAAGATTCGGTCTGAATATACCAGGATTGTTGTGTCTTGCAGCGAGTAGCCGACCACAGCTTGGACTTTCCAAGACTCCACAGCTGGGGCTCTGGTAAAGAAACCACATTCCTGGGTCAAAATCGAATCTTACAATAAGACTCACTCCAAATCAGCTGTGGAAGTTCATGTGTCTTCCTCCTGAGTAGGCTTCGTGACAAAGTTTTGGCTGTAGCGATACTGATTTTGGACGGGATGAGGAACGTCAGGTGGTGCTGTAAGGGCTTGTCAAAGTCACGAACCATTTTGTTCCTAGAGTGACTCATTCGGAAGGGCACCAACGCCATACATACCGGAGCACGGGTCTGGAGCGTTGAACCATGACAAGGATCTTAGGTATAGGCTGTTGAGATCACCAACTGCATTACAACACGTCGACAGACGTCTGCTATCATTTGAAAGGATGTAATGGGGGCGAAAGGACTCCATAGAGGGGCGGGTTGAACGCCACAACAAGTAGTTGAACTCTGAAGGGTGCAGTAAGGGTAACACTGCTCGAAAGAAAACATCGGGGGACGAGCGACGGCGCTCGAACGAGCACATATGGTAGGACTGCAGGGTCTTGAAATGGCACGAGACGAGTGGGAACGGTTAAAACAAAGCGATTCAAGCTCCTCTATCCACGGCACGGCGGTGGGTGAGCGTACTGTGGACATCGTGGTGCAGACCGGTCAATGGACACAGTGCTGTTGGTTTCAACGGCGATAGCATGTGGTTGATGACAAGAGTCACAAGACCAATTCACACGCAACGTCAATCGTCCAACGCCATCACCTGTTTTTGAGTCCGGATGCTCGACGGTTCCTCCCGCTATGTCCCCGCTGGCGCAAACGTTCTCCCCACCATCATCAGGCTGCCTTACTTCGAGCTCTAGTACTTGTTTCGCGCAGCCACCGCGCATTTTCGAGCCCGATTGCTCGGCGCTCGCGCTCGCCCTGGCCCCTCACCGTCACCGTAGGGTACCATTACTCGATTGTGCTACTGGAGGTTTTTTTCGGGTCTGATCGCTCCCGTCGCCCTCCTGCTGTGTCTTATTCGCCACCGCTCACCACACACCTACTACGCCCTTTCGAGTTTAACCACTCGTCCGTCACCCTCACCATACCCTCTCGAGCCCGATTGCTTGCCGTCGCCTCCTTCCGTGATTATGAGGTGGACTACTTGTCTTGCATTCCCGTCTTTTTTTTGACTGTCACTGATTCTCCGTCTCGTCTACGGCATATGTACGTTTTGTACCGCCGCCAGGTATTGTCGAGCACCTCCGCCACACCCTTTCGTCTGTCATGCCTGCCGTACCCTTTCGAGTTCGATCACTCGCTGGTATCTCCCGCTATGTCTTTCCTCGAGAGGTGCTCATCTCGCGCCCCCGCTGTGGGTTCTGCCTTTGAGTGCAATTGCTCGACTTTCAACCCATTATCTCTTTTCAGATCGCTCGCCGTTGTCACCTTGGTGTCCGTTTGAGCTGAAGTACTTGTACCCCGCCAGGTGTTTTTGAGGTGAATGACTACTTGACCCCAGCTGAATGTCTGACTAGCTTCAGGGAGCATACCATAGTTTAGAGCTCGTGGTGTCTCAGTGTGGAGCATCTCATGCTAAGATGCTCAATGTAGCACTGCTATGTCAATCCTAATGCCTGCGAACTTCATTTTTTTCTCCGTCTTTTGTGATGATCATGGATTGACCATTTTTTGGTTGTATCTGGAGTGATGTGTCCATGCGCAAGTTGCAGGTCCTGTCTTGTCTTTGGCAAGACTCAACATATACGCGTCTGGAAGGTCTTGACGGTCTTGTACAAGGTTGCTAAGACGCCTGACATTTTGCTGATGCTACTCGTCAACACTGGTCGAGTTAGTCCCGAAATCCAGCGGACCCTCAAACGGCACGACCTACCGAGATTCCACCCCACCACCCTCGGGCTCCTCCCCGACGACGAAGCTAGTACGCCGGGCTCAGCTCAACGCCCAGTTAAGAAAAGGACGTAAAGTCGCAGACAAATGCCAAACAAGGGGGGAAGGGGGAGACGCGTCAAGTCAGTGAGGGAACACACGCGGAGATGGAGCACCGGTGCGCCTGGGTCAAGTCAGACGGTGCTTCCACTGGGCCACTCCTTTTCATCGAGTTTGATAGCCTCATGGGCCAGGATCCACAGTCCGCTTCCACCTGCAAAAGTTCGTCGCCGTCATCGGACGCAACCTCGTTGCCAAGACTAGGTCCTCCACGTTCGCTCTCAACGGCTAGCAGATGACTGGAAAATAAATATCTACCCTATGGCGTTAAACGTCCAAGTTGGCAATCTCTTGTAACGGAAAACTGTATCGATGAAGTATTACATTCACCAAGTGCAGGGAGGCTCGTTGGGCCGCACGCGACTCGAGGAACGCCACTCTCTTTGGCGGACAAGATCAACCAAATGGGTTTTCCTTCCACCCGAAACCGACACCGTGTCGATCGGTTCAATCAACGAATGGACCGACGTGCAGAATGCACGGTGCATGACTCCATGGTGGAGGTGGTGGAGGCTAGTTATCAGTATTTCCTTATCATGCTGAAATTGCTCAGATACTTTCTTTGCTCGCCGTCACTTGTACCGGAAACTTAATTTCGGAGGCCTGACAAAACGTTATTGCTTTGCAAGGTTAGAGTACCACCTCTTTCGTTATTGGCCGAGATTCCTAGTTACCAAGAAGCTGACCATGTTATACTCTGATATCAGCAGATATTCGTTCTGACGAGGTACCTACTTAGCTTGCCGCCGAGCAAGTTGCGCTAAAGATTGGCGAACGGTGCAAACCATGCACAGACCAAGTTGACATGAGATATGCTTCCTGAAGGGCGAGAGACTTTGAGTCTATCTGTGGAAATGTGAAGGCGTTGGCTATTCTTCTAAATAATCACAGTTGCTGAGGTGTCTAGCGGCTCAGTGCTCAGCCAAGAAAGTTTCATTCCAGTTACAATCACAGTGGTCATAGTCCGCTGAGTGTGCTGGGAGTCAAGTCGACGAGGGCGAACGATTATATTCCTCAGTACTCCGAGTCCATCCGGCATTCCTCATTTGCCGCGAGTCTGCGTCCAAGACTAATTCTTTCATACATTTCGATTAATCCCATGTAAGTCGTACACAACAAACGGCCGCAACGCGTCACAACACGTTCAAAGACTACAGTTTCCTTGCCGAACCAACACTCCAGGTATTTCAATTTGGCTGATCTTCGTTCAAGAAAGACGAGTGAACTTCCACAGCTGTTCGGGAGTCGGGATCCTGTTAAGGGCTCCGAGATTGACCTGCGCATCCGGGTGAATATGTCAGCGTCGGGTTCACTTCGTCAACTGAGTTTTTTCACCGGAGTTCCAGGCATGGAGCCTCGCGCAGTCCAAGCAGCGATCGGCCCATCAGAAGGCACCGAGATCCTGGTATATTCAGTCCAGATCAGCCATAAGAGACCACGAAGAAAGAGGCCAGAATAAGCACTGACGTATAGCTACCGCCATCGTGTTTCTTGATCACCCAGTCACTTAGGCCTGGAATCGTATCCATTACCACAACTTTCCCGACACCTTTGCAGAGCCAAAAAGCGCCGTCTACTTCCAGGGCCAGATAGTAGTTCCCGTTGTCCAGCTTGGTGATGGTCCACTACAGACAACGCTCAGCACGCCAGTCTACAGCCGTCATCGGCGTCGAAAGGGAATGGAGTAATTACAACGTCGTTCGTGGCCGCAGCGATCACAGCATTGACAGGTCCACGTTCTTCGTTTACACCGACCGGGGACGGCGGCGGTGCCGAGATGGCAGCAGAAATGATGATATATTTTCCGTTCTCAGGACCGTCTGTCATCGTCCTACAGTGTTCGATGTGTTTCGGTTTGCAAGAACGTGCGGTCTGACGGAGAGGTTATATATGGTCATTCGCTCGGGTTGTCACACGTTTTCTCGTTGCGGTCCAATTGCGCAGCTCGACATTTTGGGCAGAAAAGTTGGAACTAGAAGCAGAAGTGGAGACGCACCCTGTGACCTGATGCTAACAGTCATTCAGCTGACAGATCAAGCCTCTTTGGGATCGAAGCCTGGTTGGCCCCGCGTAAATGCCTCGATGTTCACCCAATCAACTTTGGGTCATTTGGGTCAATCATAAAACGCCTTGCATGAGATTCAGGTTAAGCGTCAGGTTCATCTTCTGACTCACCAGGCTATACCAAGGCGGCTCCATGCCAATCGGCCAGCTAACAACCGGGTACTTACATGATGTTCTGTGATACTTTTTCGACACGGGAAATTTACGTAATGAAACATCCGAAGACTTTAACCAGTCAAAAACAGCGTGAGGGCGTAATCGATTTGACTTCCGATAATCTGCGCAGGCCCTATGATTTGTCAAAATATGTTACTCCCGGATCGATACACGGATCTTATCACACTGTGCACAGCTCTTTTTTTACCTCCTACCGCACGCCGGACACGTTCTTGATCGATCACCGACGTGGTATCGAGCAACTTGGATTGAACCCGTGGGTACCCACAGTGGTTGTGCGCGGTTTTGTCTGCGAAGGCGATTTGAATGGGTCTTGGGGACGTGCACAAGGCGTCGCGAGCTGCAGATCGGATAGTAAGCGGCGTGTATCATCCGAACCCGATCAAGTAGGCCGAGGCGAGCACGCCGTCCGTCTTTTAAATTCGCGCTGTGACCGTAGCTGAGAGATCCCTCTCGAAAGTCAAATATTGGCACCCGGCTGAAGGGACCTCTGGTTCGGAGTACACACCTTGGGTCCTTGTGTGTGTTCTGGCGAACCATCATGCATCATGCTTGGCAGTCAACCTCGCACAAGGATGTTTCCACTTGCCATGCATGTATTGGTTGACCACCTTACTGGAAAGCCCCAGGTTTTTCGCATCTTGAAGCAGTGCACTGCCAGTAAGCATTTCATTTTCCAGTTGGTGCAGACCCTTAGAATGAATGTTCGCACCATCGACATCAGTCCAATCCATTTCGGTCTTTCAGTCGTCAACTTGTCCCGGAATTAGCCAGACTGGTTAGCTGTTCTCATACTCGTCTCCATCCACTACCCATTCTCAGACGGTCAGAACAAATTGGGTTGTAATTGGTGAGAGAGCTCAAAGTAAACGGTGGAGCCCAGATTGACATACCCTTATTTCTTATCGTCGCATGCTGCTAAGCACATCGCTATTTTACACGGGAAATTTGAACTTTTGCTGCATGAACTGCGACGGTGCTCAGAGACCTCGTGGCTTTGGACCATCGGAGTAGTTGTGATGACATATCATGGTGGTCCGACGCCGATCGCAGGGCAGCGGAATCCGGCCCAGTGCCTGCTGAGCCAGTTGCTAATCAGTCTTTGATCTGGGCGCGCAACTAGAGAGACAGGGGACCAGACGTTCCACTGGAGAACTCCAAAAAGGGATGACCCTGTGGTCTACTATACCCCACGCCAACCACTGTGGCACACAATCGCACTCATAGGAAATCCAAATCGTGCATTTTTGTGGGCATATCATGAACGTTTTCCCACATCTTCCTCGTTCGAGATACCGCCTCAGTGGGCGGTGTGCAATGAGAGTGAGTACGACAATACCGTGAGGTTGGTGCTGACTTCTCGATATCTGACTAGTTACTGGTGGTGCAGCTGTTCATTACGGAGTTTGGTGTCGACGTGTCGCCGCAGATGGTGGATCTATCTGTAAAATCATGCTTGGACCCGAACAAGCAAGGCCATGGCTCGCCCGGTGAATTCCATCCCGTTAGTCTGTAAACTAGTAGAAAGAGGGAATCATGACCAATCTGGCTATGTTACGATCGAGCGGACCCCTTAGGCGTCTTATGCCACCATTCGATGCCTCTTCTCAACGCCTCCATGACGTCCTCCACATCTTCGTCATCGTCCTGGGCACCACACCTATCGTTGGTTCTGGCCTTTCTCTTGACCTTGTCAGTAGCGGAAGCGATCGCACGCTGCCTCTGCGCCATGCGTGCCTCGTACCCCGACAGCGTCGCACACATCATGTGTACACCATATTCGAGTCTCTTGGCGGCCTCTGCGAGAACAAGTGTCCTACAAAAATGACATGTCGTCATCATTATGGTCACACGACACTCACGGGTCCACGTACCTGCCTTCCCTGCTCGTCGGGGCGCCTGAGAGCGTATTCCAGGCGGTAACTTCAGTCGACGTTGCATCCAAGGGAAAGGCGCGATGGAGGGACCTGCGAAACGCGTTGAAAGCGTTGGTTCGCGTTTCGAGCTTGGTATGTGTCGATGAGCGAACATGGTACCGCGACGGGAGCGACAACTCACGGGAATTTTACGAGAAAAGCTCGCTTCTACTTCCATGTCGACCTCTGGGATATCAATGACCATATCCACTAACAGAAAGACCGTCAGCGCGAAGACCGTCACTGATGAATTGAATGGAACTTGTTTTACTTCGGTCTTTCGTATGGTCACCGTTGAGTTCCTGCTCGACCTGGACCTCGATGACTTCGACATCGTCCTCGCTCTCTTGGTCTTTTCGTGCAAGCTTGGCCTCGACAGCCTGCGAAGGAACGTTTTGTGCCGGCTTCCGATTTTGATCATTTGCTTTCATAGCATGATTATGACTGCCATCGGGTACTTTGGACGGCATCTTGAACGGCGTCTTGAAAGGCTTTCTCAGGCTGCTCGCCGAACTATGCGGTCGTGTGACTAGCTCCCGATGAGTCGCGACATTGTCGAAGGGTCAACGACAGACTGACCGAGTGGAGGTGGCATGCTCGCATGAATGTTCGCACTGATGCTGTTGTTCGATCCCGTCGCATTACGTTCAGCCGTTACATGCTCTGTTTTGACCCTTTTTGAGCTGGGAAGCACTGGTTTATCTCGCCCGGCGTTGGGCCGTTTGAATCCCTGAAGAGGCATCGAGCTGAGACACTGCCCCAGCGTCTGCTGGCCTGGGTTGGCGGCGTTGCCCTTGGCACCTGCAGACACGGGGGCGTGCTGTTGTTGCGGCTGTTGCTGCTCGGGTTTCCGCTCTCCAGACTCTTCGTCGTCCTCGTAACCAACATTCCAAGCAGACTTGGAGAGGACCGCTCTAGCATACTCTTCGTCCGAGAGGTTCGTTTTCCGTTGTCGCGTCTTGTCCGGATACTTGCAAACCTGTATTGATTATAGGATACCTCAGCCCCCAAGGGGGTGTGTATTGACAAGCAAACTACGCACATCGCACATCTTGTCGCAAACACTTTCCATGACGTCGTCTTCCGTTGCATCTATGATCTCGCCGAAGTACCTACAAATAGACTTGAGATACACGTGAATACACGTTGCAGCAGACCGATCATCAGAGTGCTTACAACATGGCGACACGTCGTGACGTTTTCTGCAAAACCGATTAGCTACCAAAAAAGAAGATTGTGTAGGTGAGTGACAGAAGATATGGTATCAGTCGACATACCGATCCCAAACTGTCGACCGACCGTTGACTGGGCTCGGGCCCATTTTTGGATGATGCCACCTCTTGTCGTCGGGTATGTGCGTTGGACACCAGTTTTTTAAGGCGGAGAGCGTCCTCGCGTGCTAATACCAAGTATAAGCTATGGAAATACAGCGGGGGGGGGGGGGGGGGGGGGGTAAAATAATTGAGTAGGGAGGGGGGCGGAGGAAAATGAAAGACCGGTGAG
>JBBPMC010000393.1:0-23914 GCA_038090115.1 Strobilomyces echinocephalus | reverse complement strand
TCTATACTGGATGGACCATCTGCAAGGTGTTGACTGCACCCCTGACTTGTTGAATGAAGTGAACCTATTCTTCAAGGATAAGTTGCCTTTCTGGCTTGAAGCCATGAGCCTTCTTTCTGTCTCCTCTTCCCAGTCACCAATCCTCTCTGCTCTTAATACATGCAACATCCTGAGACAATGGATCAAGGTGAGCTCATTCACCCATAAGGAAAATAGATAAGTACTGAATGAGTATTAGGACAAAAAGACTGCCATACTTGCATCAGAAGCATTTCAATTCATTCAGGTATTTGCAACTGTCCTCAGGGAATCTACCCCCCATCTATACCTGTCAGCCATGTCACAAACACCAACAAGTTCTCCACTATGCAAAGTTTGGAGTGGGCACCTTCAAAAGCATGCCTCAGTCACCTTGGAACATCCTGTTAGTTGGCCTGCTGAGGTTCATGCTCTACATGGACACAGTGATGGTGTTGGATCTATTGCTTATTCCCCTGATGGAACTCACATTGTCTCTGGTTCCTGGGACAGCACCATTAGGATCTGGAATGCATCAACTGGGCAGTGTGTGGCAGGTCCATTCCAGGGACACTTAGATTCAGTCTTCTCTGTTGCATATTCCCCTAATGGAATCCACATAGTCTCTGGCTCACAGGATAAGACCATTAGGATCTGGGATGCAACCACTGGGCAGTGTATAGCAGGTCCATTCCAGGGACATTCTGATTCAGTTTGGTCTGTTGCCTATTCCCCTGATGGGACTCACATTGTCTCTGGCTCAGGAGATAACACTGTCAGGATTTGGGATGCAACTACTGGGCAATGTATGGCAGGTCCATTCCTAGGACATTCCTCTTCAGTCTGGTCTGTTGCCTACTCTCCTGATGGGAACTACATTGCCACTGGCTCAGGAGACAAGTCTGTTAGAATCTGGGATGCAACCACTGGACAATGTGTTACAGGTCCACTCCAGGGACACTCACAATCAGTTACATCTGTTGTCTATTCTCCTGATGGGACTTCCATTGTCTCTGGTTCTTGGGACAGCACCATTAGGATCTGGGATGCAACCACTTGGCAGTGTGTGGCAGGTCCATTCCAGGGACACCTAGATTCAGTCTTGTCTATTGCCTATTCCCCTGATAGGACCCACATTGTGTCTGGCTCTTGGGACAAGACCATTAGGATTTGGAATGCAACTACTGGGCAGTGTGTTGCTGGTCCATTCCAGGGATCCTCAGAATCAGTTTGGTCTGTTGCCTATTCCCCTGATGGGACCCACATTGTCTCTGGCTCTTGGGATAACACCATTAGGATCTGGGATGCAACCACTGGGAAATGTGTAGCAGGTCCATCTCAGGCACACTCAAATTCAGTTTGGTCTGTGGCCTATTCCCCAGATGAGACCCACATTGTCTCTGTCTCAGAGGACAATGCCATTAGGGTTTGGGATGGAACTACTGGGAAGTGTGCAGCAGGTCCATTCCAAGGACACTCATCCTCAATTTGGACTGTTGCCTATTCTCCTGATGGGATCCACATTGTCTCTAGCTCTTGGGACAACACCATCAGAATATGGAATGGAAACACCGGAGAGTGTGTGGCAGGTCCATTGCAGGAACACTCAGAATCAGTCTGGTCTGTTGCCTATTCCCCTGATGGGACTCAGGTTGTCTCTGGCTCAGGAGACAACACTATCAGGATTTGGGATGCAGCCACTGGGCAATGTGTGGCAGGTCCATTCCAGGGACACTCATCCTCAATCTGGTCTGTTGCCTATTCCCCTGATGGGACCTACATTGTCTCTGGTTCAGGGGACAACACCATTAGGATGTGGGATGCAACTACTGGACAGTGTGTGGCAGATCCATTGCAGGGACATTCAGGTCCAATCTTTTCTGCTCTCTATTCCCCTGATGGGACCCATATAGTCTCTGGCTCACAGGACAAGACCATTAGAATCTGGGATGCAACCACTGGGCAATGTGTGGCAGGTCCATTCCAGGGACACTCATCTTTAGTCTTGTCTGTTGCCTATTCCCCTGATGGGGCCCATATTGTCTCTGGCTCTTGGGACAACACCATTAGGATCTGGGATGTCACCACTGGACAGTGTGTGGCAGGTCCATTCCAAGGATCCTCACAATCAGTCTGTTCTGTTGCTTATTCCTCTGATGGGACCAAGATCATCTCTGGCTCTATTGATGGTTCAGTGAGAGTGTGGAAAGTTCAAGATCTTGCTCCCTTTTGCAGTCTTTGTGAACAAGATGGCTGGATTCAATCATCTGACAACATTTACTTTGCTTGGTTAGCTCCTTGGAACAGGAATTCATTTCACCTCCCTGTTCCTTCTTTGGTAATTTACCCTGACAGAACTGCTGAAGTAGAGACAGATTATCTTTTTTTCAAAGAGTCATGGGCCTCTTGCTGGCACTGATTTCTGACATGTTAGTAGTGATAACTTGCTACAAAGACATTTCACATTCCAAATAGCTCTTTTGGACAAAACCAGATGGATGGGACTTTAGTCATTTTCTGATATGACAGTGTTTCACTCAACTATTGTAATCTGGTGATACAAATACTCTCATCTTAATGTGATGAAGTGCAATGAGAGAATATGGGAAAGGGTGCATCATTCTGCAAATGATACTGGGTCCTGGTGGGACTGGTTGAATGCAGCATTTGGCTGGGATGGGGCTTTCTCCAAGTCATCACAAGGTTGATATCTTGGTCGCTTTCTCCATAGTCATGCCCTGCACGAGAAAATTGCCTATCACCGGCATGTCCACCCATGATTCCCTTGTCCCCTCGAGCCCCTTGTCCCTCGCCCCTAGCTGCCTCTCCCACCCGGACCGCCGGTGAAAGAGGACCAGCCCCGCTTCCCCGTCACGGTCGTCTGCAGCCGCTGCATGATCGCCACGTCCGACCCTCCACAAGGCGCTGCAAAATGCTCGAGACGACCTCGACCGGCAGTGGCGCATTTGCAGGTACACTCTCCTCGCTTTGCTTCTCCTTGGTACGGGGTGAGGTCATGGACCATCTGCGAGGACGTGCTAAGCCGACGTACCGGAGGTCATAGGGACAGTGGAGGAAACGAGCTAGATAGTGGGTGAACCAGGAGCTCATGGCTTTGACACGCTCGGCGCGGATGTTGGCATCGAGGTCACTATACCGGTGGACGAAGACGCTACACAAGGGATCAGAGGGAGAGAAGAAAAGAGCGAGGGGCGTACCCGTCCACGATCTCCTTGATGTATCCTGCGAGCACGGTGCGTCATTTGCGAAACTTGAGTGGCCTTGCCGTCAAAGTCTTTTTCGCGTACGACGGTGGATTTGTGGACAGCCTTGCGTTTGCGCTCGCCTTCTCGCTGACGACTGGGGATTTCTGCCTCCTTTTCGAGGGCAGCAGTAACCTGGCAGAGGGCGGTCTCTAGTTCGAGGGTGACGACAGTGGCAGTATGGCGGAAGGAACGAATTTGGGAGGACATGACAATGATCCTGTAGGGTGGTCACGAGGTCCGAGGTGTAGAGCGAGCCCAGATTTGCTGCGGCGAGGACGAGGCGTTCGATAAGTTCTGAGAGGGATGCGCGAAAGCGTTTGAAAGTGGGGAGTTTCGAGGTGAGGGGGTACACGGGCGAGTTTTCCTGGAGAGAGATGAGCGGAGACGGGTGAGGACGACGTGGACGGACCTGTTTGAGTCCCTCTGTGAAGTTGTCGAGGGAGTCGACGACGCCGTCATAGTCGATGACCTGGTCGGCGTCGACCGAGTCGTTGCATCCGCACGCGCGCAAGACGCAGTTGATGAGTTGGGCCTGGGCTGCACCGGGGTCCGCGTCGAGGGAGTGAAGGAAGTCTTCTGCGGTGGACTAGAGCGCGGCGGGGTTGAGGAGAGTGTCTGCGGCAGGATGAGATGAGCACGAGACGAGGTGAACGCAAGCCAGCGCCGCCTTCCACATCGACCAAGACTGAGCTGCTGGTGTCACGCGAGAAGGGAAACCAAGCAACAACTGAGAGAACCTAAGTGAATGCAGGTGACACGAATGTAACCCAGATTCCAACGGCAGCGACCATGGCCGTGGCAGCTGGTAGCCACTTCGGAGATCGAAATCCGCTATCACATCAACCGTGCCGTAACATTAGTAGTACCAGCCACCTCGCTTGCCATATGCTCCTCGATCGAGGAGCATACAAGCTAGCGAGGAACCGGGGACGGCGATCGAAACTGCGTCTTCGAACATGCAAGCTAGCGCGGTAAACTTGGAGGAGGATGTGAGGCGCGTATACGATAAGTAGTGTTGAATGAATTGTCGACCTGGAAGCTCCTCATTTTCAGACGTGTTCCCGCGTCCCTCTGAGAACTCATCGAACCCGTTGCGTTCCCTGTGCACAGAACAATTCTCGTCTGTACCAATAACTAAAGGTCGTGGTACGTCCAGGTCAACTAGCGCCTTCAATGAACTCAGGAACGCTGCGAGATACATTAAAAACAAGTGGACTTCACTGATTTCGACTAGTGGAAATGGCGCTAAAGTCTCCTAGTAATACAGCGATAGTAATTGGATCGTCAAAGCCCCACGAGGAGAACAATAATGGCGTAGTTTCCGTCGCTGCGCGGCTCGCCCTGGCTTGCGCTTCCGCAGGAGCCCCCACTGAGCCCGAAGACGTCGCCGGTGTCTTGGCTCGGACGTCGTGTCTCTTGGTTTCCTTCATGTCCCCAGAGACCGCGAGGAGCGTGACCACGCCAGCGAATATAATTACTGCGACAAACTCGAATGATCGTACCATCAGTGCTACTGGGAAGAAGGGACGACGTTCAGACCTACTACGGCTGCTAGGATATCGACACCCTGGGGATCCCACCCGGCGCCGTAGCTAGCGTCCGAGCCGTTGCCAGATTGGCTCGAGGTTGACACCAGAAGCAAGACTGAAGATTGAACCAGCACGCTTCGTGATAGTACCACGGCGAGGAAGACGACGAGGGTGAGGAGTAGGGGTCATCAGCAAAGTCTAACAAGGCCAAACAAGGCACGATCTGCGTCACAAGTGCGTCATCGTCAAGCTACGAACTCCGAAAACATATGCAAGCAGGAGGCTGACTATCAATATAAAGGGGCTAAGGGCTGACTGACAGGGTTGACCCCAGCCGCGATGCCAGTCACCAAGCCTCCTTTCAAGTGGTGGTTCGTCATTATATTCACCCTCATTTGTGTTACCGCCGTATACGCCGTCATATCAATCGCGATCCTATTCCTCCTGAAGAGCCAACCACCATATCTTTTACTCCTTCTGGCCACAGGCGCTTCGTATGGGGAGCTGTTCCTGTGTGCCTACGTCCTGCACATCCAAAACGAACCCAACGTCAAGAGGTTGTCTTGGCTACCGTCCGGCTTATGTGCGTTCCAATGTGGGTTAGTAATATGGGCCAGTTCACGTAAGTGTCTACATGTCACCCAAGGTGGTTGGTACTAACGTTCAAACGGCGCGGTTGATGTGACAGCGGATTTCGATCTCCTGCTGGAGTGGCCACCAGCTGCCATGGTCGTGGTCGCCGCCGCCGTTGGAATCTGGGTTACACTCGTATCACCTGCATTCACTGAGATTCTCTCAGTTGTTGCACGGTTTCCCTTCTCGCGTGACACCAGAGGCTCAGTCTTGGTCGATGTGGAAGGCGGCGCTGACTTGGGACCGCAACGCGACCAACACTAGAACACGGCGGGCGCAACTACGTCGAGGGGCATACAAGCTAGCGCGGAACACGACCAGCAGAACACGGCGGGCGCAACTACGTCGAGGGGCATACAAGCTAGCGCGGAACACGACCAGCAGAACACGGCGGGCGCAACTACGTCGAGGATCATACAAGCTAGTGCGGAACGCGACCAGCAGAACACGGCGGGCGCAACTACGTCGAGGGGCATACAAGCTAGCGCGGAACGCGACCAGCAGAACACGGCGGGCGCAACTACGTCGAGGGGCATACAAGCTAGCGTGGAACGCGACCAGCAGAACACGGCAGGCGCAACTACGTCGAGGGGCATACAAGCTAGCGCGGAACGCGACCAACAGAACACGGCGGGCGCGACTACGTTGAGGATCATACAAGGTAGCGCGGAACGCGACCAGCAGAACACGGCGGGCGCAACTACGTCGAGGGGCATACAAGCTAGCGCGGAACGCGACCAGCAGAACATGGCGGGTGCAACTACGTCGAGGATCATACAAGCTAGCGCGGAACGCGACCAGCGGAACACGGCGGCGCAACTACGTCGAGGGGCATATGGAACGCGACCAGCAGAACACAGGGGGCACAACTACGTCGAGGGGCATACAAGCTAGCGCGGAACGCGACCAGAACACGGGGGGCGCAACTACGTCGAGGAGCATACAAGCTAGCGCGGAACGCGAGGAACCGGGGACGGCGATCGAAACTGCGTCTTCGAACGTGCAAGCTACCGCGGCAAACTTGGTCTCAGCAGACGAGGAACTGAGGAACGCGAACAGAGCGCAACGTGGGTCACACGAACGTCGAGTGTGAACGCCACTGGTCACCTGGACTTTCTTTTATACATGTCTGATAAGGTATTATAAGGCCTTGTCAAAGCGATATGCAACGAGTAACGGGCCGATTAACGACGACAATTCCTGCCAGACTGACGTACGTTGAACTACGTTCGCAACTTCCAGCGCAAGGCGTGTCATGTGACGTTCATGCAAACTGTCGACACGGCCCAAACACGGCCCGATGTCGCCTGCGGCGACTCCGACCTTGCTTGCAGTCGCAGCGACACATGGTGTAGTTGATCAATCGAACGTGTATTGGTACGAGGTGCTAATGAAAAAGTGACGACGTGGAACAATCATAACAGGCACGTCAGACAGCGTGGGCACGGACCAAGTGGATCAGCCTTAAGCATGCGGTTCGGTGGGCATGCAGGAACCAACAGAATCGGTCTACAAGTAATGCGAGGCCGATCCGCCCACGTTTCGCAGTGTCCATCATCATGCACCCACCTTTCAGCTAACGTTAGTTCTAAGAGGGACGCGGGAATGTGTCTGAAAATCTGGAGCTTCATCCGAAGTGAATTTCCATTGTGCTTTCCGGGTGTACCTTCCAGGTCGACTGGGGCAAAGGCCAAGTCGACAATTGATTCAACACGCTACTTATCGTACACACGCCTCACATCCTCCTCACAAACTCGACCCCTTGGCAGCCCTGCGGTCCTGCTCGATCTCGTTGATAAACGCCCTGGGATTCGGGTCGCGCCCCAAAAAGTCCTGCCGCGGCGCGTCAGCACCGCAGAGCCCTGCCACGACGCTACACGCACCTTGAGCGAATCCATGTCGTCCCGGCTCCCGCCGACGAGCAGAATCTTGTCGCGGTAGCGCTTCCCGAGCGCGGGGTCCAACGGCGCCTTCTTGAACACCGTGTCGTACATGTCAGCCGCGAACACGAGCGAGTACGTGTACCTGCCAACGCACGCCCGATCAGAGCGATCCAGAGACGACAGCGCACGACGCACCCATAGTACCCCGCGTCGTACCCCCCGACGATGTGACCAAACGTCCCTTGTCCAGGCTTGTGCTCGGCGCCCTTCACCAACGAGATCTTCTCCCGCAGCTCGTTCCAGAGTACCGTGTAGTCCGTGTTCACGTCCAGACTGTTGTCGTGTACCGCCAGGTCGAAATTCGCAAAGAAGAGCTGGCGGAGGTAAAACAGCCCGACGTTAACGTAGCGACTGTCCGCCCGACCCGTCAGCTTTGGGTCCCGCGGAAAAAAGAAGGCGCGCACCTCTTGATGATCTTGTCGATCAGCTCGTCGGACAAGGGTTCTTGCGTCTTGTAATGGCTCGACATCTTCTTGAGCACCTCGGGCTCCCAGCACCTGCGCGCGCGTTCAGTGGCCAGCCCAGATCCAAGACGAGACGACTGACCAGTACTCGAGCATCTGCGATGGCGCCTCCACGAAATCGCGCGCCACCGCTGTCCCGTGGAACCGAGAATACCGCGTCCGGCTCAGCAGTCCATGGAACACGTGTCCCATTTCGTGGAAGAATGTCGTCACGTCGTCGTGCCGCATCAACGCCGGTCGACCCGGCGTCGGCTTCGCCAGGTTCGCCACCATGGCCGCCAACGGGTAGTGCCGTTTTCCGCCGGAGAGCTCGTATCCCGGAAGGAGGCCCCACACCGCCGCATGCGAATATTTACCCTCTGCACAAAGCCACGACGTGAGTAAGCTTCGTCACAACACACAGTCGCGATGCTTACCGCGAGGAAAGAGATCGAGGTAACAGTACCCGAGGAAACCTGATTCGTCCTTGGCGTCCTTTTCCCAGACCGCAAACTGTTGCACCTCTGCATGTACGTGAATCACCCGCTCGTTATAACATCACGAGACTCACCGGGGTGCCATACGTCCCGTGCCTTGCCCGTGATCTCGGCGAACTTCACGCCGAGTAAGTTCTGGTATATGTCAAGGATGGCAGGGACGACGACCGCAACGGGGAAGTACTCCTTGACGAGGGCATCATCTAGATCTAAGTTGCGCTCTATGTAGAGACGGTCGTAGTATCTAGCGGGGTACTATCAGACAAAGCACCGAAACATACACGAACGACGTACCTGTAGTCCCAAATATACAAGTTGTCGTCGAACTGCAAGCCACGCTTGTCGTGTTCCTCCTTTTTGAGCTTGAGAAGGGTGGCGCGTTCTTGAGCGCCGAGGGGGTCGAGGTGCGTCTTGAGTTGATCCAGGAACTAGCACGCGCGTGAGGGACCTGCGATCCAACGCACAGAGCGACGAACCTTTCTCGCGTTGGCGCCTGTCTTGACCATCTTGACCTCGGTGATGTAATCCGCCCACGATGGGTATTGTAAAATCTCGGCGATCTGCCTGCGCAGACGAATGGCCGTGTCCAGATATCCGACGTTGTTGGCGAGTCGGTCGTCAAAGGCCTGTTGAGCCGCCTTGCGCGTCTTGGGGTCGTTGGCGTATTTGAACTAGGGACGGGGGCCATCAGATGGACGACGCGCTTGTAAGGCGGACTTACGACGGGGAAGATGTCGGGCGTCCTGAAGGTGACCTTGTACAACACATCGTCACCTTTCTTGTGCTGGGTATACCCAGAGACCACGTCCTCCGGGACGCCCTCGAGCTGTTCGCGAGTGAAGCTGATGGAACCCTGTACCCCGCCCGCGTCAGATCAGTCCTACCATACGCTAAATAACCAGTCACGCACGTTCTCCTCGTTGAAATTTTGCTACGCGCGAGCACGACCGTCATTCACACCGATACGCGAGGCACACGCGCAGACGCACCGTAAACTTGAGACACGCGTCCGACAGCTCGTCCTTGAGCTTCTTCAACCGCTCCCTCTCCTCCTTGCTCTCGACCGCCAACCCGGCGCGCTTCCCGTCGAGCAGCATCTTGTCGATGAGGCGCTTCTGCTCAGGGCTGAGTCGGTCCCACGCCCCGGACGCCCGCAGGTTGGCGACGGCGGTCGTCTTGGCCTTGTACAGGTCCTCGCGCATCGACTCCTGGTTGGCGTACTTGCGCGCGCGCTCCTCGGACTTGGTCGATGCGTCTCGGAGGGGCTTGTGCGTCGACACGTTTTGGTAGAAGAAGAGGGGCTCGAGGACGACGTCGAACGTGGCTTCGGCGTCCGCGAGTGCGCGCTGTCGCGGGGCGTGAACAACATTGCGGAAGATGGGGCATCGGGACGACTCACAAACACCTAGGGGGCGATCAGTTAGGGGAGACGGGGTGTGCACAGGCACTCACGGTGTCAAAATCGAGCTTGTCGTCGGGGAGCTGGACGATGTCGTCCGTGATTTTTTTGTCTCTGGCGAGGGCCTCGTCGGTCAACCGTTCTATTTCCTCGACGGAGTGCTGCCAGCTGGGTGGAGGCTGCGGGGGTTTGAGGGACGCCATGGTGGTGTCGGTGTTGAACCTAAAGTCGAGGTGTAGCGGTTCTGGAGATGTGGTAGCGAACGGTCGACGTGGTATTCGACCACGACCAGTATCGATCTGATAACGAAGAGCGAGCCCCCCGATATAGCGACGCAGTGGCTGTCTCGAAGCGTGCACCAAGCACCTCCGACTTGCTGGTATCATCGCGAGTACAAAGCTAGAATACACACAACAGGATACAACACTCGTTCAACCACCCTCGACCTTGCGAATCATCCGTCTGTCCCGCTCCCCGACGACCGCAACGAGGCCCTCGTTCTCCAGCCCCTTGATAACCTCGCCAAACTCGACCCCGTCCACACGAATGCTGCTCTGCTCCCCCAACCGCTTCATCGCGTCGCCCCACCGGATTCCCCGGCTCTTCACCCCGCCAGCGCTGTCCAACATGGCCAGGAGCTCTTTCCGCATGTCGTCGCGCAGCTTGCGCTGTCCGACCCCAGTCCCCGTGTTCAGCAGACCCATGTCGATCTTGCCCGTCCGCGGGTCCATCGCGCTCGTCCGAATCGCCTCCCGCATCAGTCGACACGCCTCTTGCACGTCTTGCAGTTCGACATGCGCCGCGAAACGCATCCGCGCGTGTGCCTCAGAGAGGCGGATCATGCTCTCCAGCTGCCGCGTCGTCGCAGTGATCCGTTTCTCCGCGCCACGAGGCTCATTCGAACCAATGGCGCGAAGTGAGACGTACGACGCGACTAGCTCATCGCTCGCCTCCGAACTGAGCACCGGATGGATGTGCGTCCGAGCATACTCGATGTACGCAGAGAGCTCTTCCAGAGGCTAACTCACATGGTAAATACGCGAGTGCACCAAAGATCTGAGATGAAACCAACCAAGACGTCATATCCTCCGGTGTCTGGAATATCCTCGAGGTATAACCCGACGAGATGTTGCGCTAGCCTTCGGTCCAGCGTCTCGTCGACCTGATCTAAGACGAGATAGAGCAGGTCGAATCGTGATATCAGCGTCGGAGGCAGGTCGATGTTTCGCGTGATCGGTAGATCGACATTGTATTTTGACTCGACCGGATTGGCCGCAGCGAGAATGGATGTCCGGGCATTCAAGGTGGTGATGATGCCAGCCTTTGCTATCGAAACAGTTTGTTGTTCCTGATTATCTCATCAGTCACAATTCGCCGGGCTCAGGCTCGTAGACTGACCATCACTTCATGGAGCACACTACGCGTCGCGTCCGACATTTTATCGAATTCATCGATGCAGCAGACACCTCCGTCACTCAAGACAAGGGCACCACTAATCACTGAATTAGCTACGAAGAAGAGCAAAGCATTACAACTCGCCTCTCTAGAACGAGCTGTTTCGAGTCCGGATCTCGAGTGACATAGGCAGTCAGACCGACAGCCGATGAACCTTTGCCAGACGTATACACCCCTCGAGGTGCAATTTTATGCACATACTAGAAGAAATATCAGTTCTCTGAACGCAGAGCACGAAATGGACACTCACCTGCAATATCTGGGATTTACTAGTACCGGGATCACCGACGAGCAAGATGTTGATGTCCCCGCGATATCTCGGTCCGCCACCTCCACCACCTCTCGCGATGCTCTTGTTCGTTCCGCCGAACAGTTGAAGGAGTATACCCTTTTTGACGTCTTCCATCTCCCAGATGGATGGCGCGAGCGACCGTGCCAGAAGCTCGTACAGATCATGACTTCTGCTGAGGTCGATGAGTTTCGCCTCGACTTCGGCCTTGCGCATTTTTCGAGTCTGCACACCTCCGATGGCATCTTCGATCTGAATGTGCACGACATCGAGGTACGTCTTGAAGAGACTCTTCATCGTTCGCTGACGGGGGTTCACCCTGACGGGTACACTCCTGAAGATTCCGGTGACGGTGAGACGGTCGCCAGGTTTGGACACGTCCACCAGCTCGTCGTAGACGCTCAACGACACTGTGTGAGGCGTTTGGCCGTCTGGAACCGCGTCTGGCGTCTCTTGTAGCCGGATGACCTGTCTGTCTGCAAATTCACAGCGATTATGTATGAGCGACATCGTGCCAACGGATGCACAGACATCGCGAGGGCAACGACCGGGCTCTTCGATCTTGCCGCGGTCGATCTCGACCTGAACGGTGTGAGAGCAGGTAAGGCACCGGAAAAATGCCACTTTCATGTCTGGGATGACGGGGGTGGCACGAATGACGAGACCCTTGATGCAGATGAGTTTGTCGGTGTCTGCGCGGACGTTTGGAATCGAGACGCGAAACGAACCAAGAGACCGACTCACCGCTCGGGTTCAGTTCGCGCATGTTGACCGACTTGAGGCCAAGGGGTCGTACTTTGTACACTCTACCCATGATATCGGCGATCTCTTCGTCGCCCTGCTCTCCCTCCATGCCATCCGCGCCAGCCTGCTGGTCTTCGTCGGCTACCTCCAACATAAGGTCCTTGAGCACCTGATCCATCGCGGGTATCACTTCCTGAGGGTACTTTTGGAGCTGTCCAAACAGCTTCTTGGAAGGGGGGTACGCGAGCAAGTTGGCCATGTCCAGATTCAAGCTGGTCTGGCCCGTCTGGCGCATGACGCGCAGCTGGGCCTCGTACGCGACGACCTCGGCCTCCTCTGGCGAATCAAACGGCGCGGTGGGCAGGTTGAGCTCCCGATCGTGCGTCGCGCGGTACTTGGGCTTGAAACCGCGCAGAAACTCGCGAAAGAGCTTCATCGTCTCTGCGAGGTTCACGGTGGTGCCCCATATCGCGCGGATCTCGTCGGGCTCGTCCGTCGGGGCGGCAGGCGCGGACAGGTTCGGCGCGGAGGAAGGGATGGCGAGGTGCGTCCCGTCCGAGCGGGGGATGTCGCTGAGGAGGTCGTCGTCGTAGGCGCGACGGGCGACGCGGCGGGGGGTGGTGGAGGTGATGGACGAGTGGATGTCGCCCCTGCGGTTCTTGGGGGTCTTGAGCGGGGTGAAGGACCCGACGCGCTTGGCGAGGGGCGTGGCGGGGTCGCTGCCGGGGAAGAAGAGCCGCGGGGGGCTGCTGGCGCGCGGGGGGGCGTCCATGTCGACATCGTCGATGTCGGAGGTGGGGAAGTCGACGCGGGGCGGGGAGGACATGACCGTCGGGTCGATCGCTCGTTTAGGGTAGGCGCACGAGTTCTCTCACATGGACGACCCACACCAGGTTCGTCGTCCCCCCGCGTACGCCTGGAGCCAGCCTCTGACGAACCCGACCAGACGAGCATCTACATTCCCTTCGAGGAGCCAGGTAGCGTAGGACCACCTCCCCGGTAGCGTTTCACCCACGCCCAGTGACGTCAGATACCGACGACAGCGAGTCCTACACGCTGTTCCCAGCCAGAGACCTTCCGAATGGCTACAAACTACGCCTTGCTGCATACAAAACGGCCTGGTCAAAGTGCCTGCGTCGCGTCCAAGTGCGTCTCGCGTATCACCCCTTGCATACACTGAACCGCGACAGGAATTGATCCGTGCTCTGCACGCACCGATCGTCGACAGAGTAGCAGAGTTTGTCAACACGGCCTACGCGGACACGCTGCCAGGTTTGCCATACCCAGAACTGCCAGTCATATCGGTGACAGGTAAGCACCCTGATGGAAGCGAACGTCCCGGCTGAACATGCTTCTAGTCTCTGGTGCCTCGTCGTCCGTCTTTGACGAAATCGCAGATCGCCTGGAAGCAGAGGGCCGGGACGAGCTATTCGATGACGATGGTGGCACCCATATTGTCAACCACCTCTTTCCCCAAGATTGCCCAAATCTCACGTCTGCAATGAAGTCGCTCGTTGTTGGCTTCGTCAGCAGAACTGAGGAGGAGCTAGGCATGTGCGCATAGCTTTTCTCGACTAGACTCCCAATTAACAATCACTCAGACTCGGTCAAGCGAAAGCCCGCGAGCTCGTTGTCCACAGTCGACATCAACCTCCTTCGGACGTGGTTCGGTGCGCTCTGTGAATCGAGAGGTAATGTGACACTGAGAACGTGTCTCATCAGTGCTGACCAAACATCGTCAGGGACGGACGAGAATACAACTCGTCTGGTTGTCATCTTACATGATTTCGAACGATTCGACCCCCTTGTCGTGCAGGACCTGTTTGAAATTTCTAGGTACGTGTACCTCTTTACTCGGTTGGCAACTCTCCCGACGCTGCCTAAAGTCTGGCTATCCCTCGACTCCCTCTCGTCTTTGTTCTTTCGATGACCTCTCCTCCGACGCCGTCATATATCCATGCTACGTACCCTCGATCTGTGTTGGCTCGTTTGCAAGTTCGGAGTTGCTCGTTCTCTACGAGTCAGGACGTCCTTCACGATATCCTGATGAAGGTAGACCCCAACCATTTGGCCCGGCATCCACGCTGACCTTTAGCCAGACATTCTTTGACGTCGAGTTCGATCCTGACCTGCTTCTCGGACCGGCTACAATCGAGTTTCTCGTAGACTTCTTTGGGCGACATTCACCATCTCTTGACGGTCTGGTATCCGTCCTGCAGGTGAAGATCTATATCAACAACCTCAGCGTCGTTTCTGAGTGTGATCCTAGTTGGCCCATATGAAACACTTCGAAGAACCCCTCACCGTTCTCTTCACGGAACAAGGTCTCGCGTCTAGTGATTTGGCCGATCCAGACAGGATCCACTTTCTCGACTCCGTTCTTGCTCGAGTTCAAAGTTCGTCGCTCACACCAGAACATTCCGTTGGCTGGCTGGCCCAAAACGTCGACGAGCTACTCGCACTCATTCGAACCGCCCGGATAACCTTTCAAAAACAAACGAAATTGCTACGCGTATCCTTGCGACTTTTCCTACTCGTGCAAGACTTCATGGTTACGCTCGGTCACAAGAGCGACAAAACCCCTTCCGAACTCATGTGTACTGTTTTGAGGGGTCGGCTGGGGACCTCTTATAGATATCTATGCACCCTCGTCAAGTAAGCCGGACGGGTTTCCCGTGTCCCTTCGGGTTGATGACATTTGCATCCCAGAAAATTACATGCGGACCAATTACATGCACTCTTGTCCGATATACAGGGTTTCTTTTCTGGGGTTTCCGTCGAGGTACAAGGCGAGGAAAGGAAGGTCATATCTCGGATCGAGACGGCCCTGTCAGTTCATGGCAACCATGGGAGTCAATCGCGAGAGATCGCGGAAACGGCGGGGGATTGGCTAGCTGAATATTTCACGTGCGTGATTTTGTCTCACGTCACTGTCAAACTCACATGTGGGCCTGCGTCAGACTTCGTCTCGTCTCCCCTGAAGCATTACCCTTGTGGGACATATGGTACACCGCTTCTACCCCTTTCCCCTCCGAGGTATGAAAAACGGCGCCCTCTGTCTGCCTCGACTGATCGTTTCATGTCGACAGCTATTGAACCCCTCCCTGCGTGCATCGATATTTTCTGGGCTACTGCATCCACAAGACTACAGCGCAGTTTCCACGACGAGGGGCGATGTGGACGCTGATGCTGATGCTGACGAGGAGACCCTCGAGGACATGCCTGATACGAGCATCTTGTTCAGGCGATACCTGGAGAGTGGGAAGATGATCAACGTTTTCGATTGGTTTGAGTCTTTTACGGTCGTCCTGGAAACCCAACGGCGACGCGCACGGCATGCGGAGCTAGCGCGGGAGACGCTCACGCGGACTCCCAGCCGGCGGAAGGGGAAACAAAAACAAATTGAAGAGGAGAGCGACCCAGAGGAGGACGAGGAGGAACTGGAGAAACGGCGGTTGGAGGTTCAGGCGCGCTTCATCCGCGCGCTGCACGAACTCGATTACATGGGCTTCATCAAGCATACCGGTCGCAAAGCGGACCACGTCATGCGCACCGTGTTCGATGCTCCGGTTTGAGCGCAGTAGGTCCCCCGACCGGCTTGTTCCTCGTCTTACTTTTGTGCGTTCCGAATTTGAAAATACTAGGATTTCCTCGTTCCTAGATCAAATGTGACGATGAACGGTGATGGGGTCTTCGCCAGCGTTGTTATCAACCATGCCACATGTTCTCAGGTCTGGGACGTCCAGTAGTATGTCTCGCCGTGACGGTTGCAATATCAGTTGGAACTCCGTCGACTCCCATCGGCTGCTGCAAGCGCTCTCTCTCTTTCACTTTTTAACCTACCTGTCCAGTGCAGCAGCTTCTGCGAACAGACCCCCACACTCGTTTTTCACCCCGCTCGTTCTCTGCATAAAATGTTCTTCTCTTCTGCTGTCGTTTCCCTCGCACTCGCTGCCTCAGCACTGGCAACTGTTTTCGTAAGTCCTTGGAAACCGTCCGAATCGGAGACGAGGCTGAGCAACGTGAAAATGTTGGATAGATCACCAACCCGGTCTCTTCGAGCTCGATTTCCTCTGGCGAGACGTTTACCCTCTCTTGGCAAGAGAGCGGCACCGGCCCCTCCCTCTCCTCCTTTAGCAAAACCACCTTTGCAGTCTACGCTGGAAATGCCAACCAACAGGTACGCGTACCCGCAGCAGCCGACCTCATCAGATTCTGAATACCTCTCCAGACGCTCCTCCAGACGCTCGCCACCCATGTCGACGTCTCGGCCACTTCGTCCGTCCCGTGCAAGGTTGACTCCCCCATCGGGCCCAACAGCAGCGAATAGTAAGTGTCCCTCTTTCTTCTTCGTCTTCCGACTCACAAGACTACCTCCCCAGCTTCATCCGTGCCACCTCGGAGTCGCTCAAGAATGGACAGTACTATGAAGAAGCATTCTCCGCCAAGTTCACGTACGTCGAGCTCCACTCTTCACACTCCGCGCCCTGACTTGTCTTCGCCTAGACTGACTGGCATGACCGGCTCGTTCAACTCGTCTGTCCAGGCTCAGATCAAGGGTCAATCGACGGCCCCCATCGGTGGGCCCACCGCCTCTGCAACTGGCTCGGGCGCCTCGGCTTCGTTGACGCCTACGAGCTCGGGTTCGGGCGCCTCCTCCACGTCCACGTCGTCGTCGTCCAACGGCGCCATCAGGCCCGTCATGGCCACCGGTCTCGTCGCCGTCGTCGCTACCCTCCTCGGCGCGTCTCTCCTCTGATACCCCACCGTGTGCTCTATTATTTATTCGCTCTCACGACGTTGCGGTCCTCGTACTGCTCATTTACTCTATTTTTCGTTTCTGGTCGACGACGAGCTGGTCTGCTTCGGCGGTATTTTTTTTTTCCCGTTTCGTTTCGTTTCGTTTCGTTGGGACGGTGGATGGGAACTCGGTCTCTCGGTTGTTCTTTTCCGATGGGAGTTTCGTTGACCTTTCCGTAATCTGGTATAGAAATCTTTTTTTCCTTTGTTCTTATTCTCGTCTCAACGTAATGGAAGAAGTGGAATGGAAGCGAAGAGCGTCGTCGCTCTGCAGATGCTGAGCGCGCTGATAACAGACTGGCATGGTCGGACCGGTTCAACGTAAGGTTGAGCTGTTGCCAATGATTCTTGAATGGGCCTCAGAGTTAGTTACGATGGTTGAGCATCTCCGAGGTCGAGGTCGCGTTCACGGTCGTCGTGCCTTCAAGTTGTGCGAGGATCTGTGCGTGTGCGAGGATCACCGTCAGTCCTGCCAGTGACCGCCTGTGGCAAGCAAGACAAGGACGACGCGCCGCACGGCGCGTTCGCCGAGGCTCCGCGATCACGATGGCCTCATCCGCTGACTCTTCTCCCGCCCCTCTCTCGCCCCACGTCGCGCCGCCTCTCCCCAGAACTGCCGCCGCCCGCAGAAGGACCAGGACCGTCGGGACGAAGACCAGCCCCGCCGCCATCCTTGCCCTCAGTCAACTGTGGTACTGCCAGCGGGGCTGGGTCAGGCACTGGCTGCCGCCCCCTCCCATCCTTGTCCCGCCGCTTCCGCTCACCGGTCAGTTCTCCATGCGCCGGGGTACCAGACCCCGGAGACCCGGCCGCGCATGTCACAAGCATGCTTCCTCGGCGGTCCCCACTGCCTTACCTTTCTTCCTCCCGCCCATCGTCTATTCACCCAACACCATGAACTCGGCTAACACAGCTCAAAGCAATCTCCCGTAGGTGCTTGTTTCCCCATGCATCACTCTTGCTGAACGCGTTTCAGGGCGAAATCAATCACTATCAAGAGTAAGGTCCAGGCGATCGAGCTTCTCGCTGTTTGCGAGTCGACTTACTTTCAGATATCGAACTACAAACTCAATCGCCACGCAAGCTCCTGAACGCAAGGCGGCACTACGTGCAAGTTTCTCTCGGCGATGCCTCGAGGTCGACCAGTATCGCAAAGGAGTCGAAGAATCGAACCACATGGGATGATACCTTCTCTTTGTGGGTATCCACTCTTTCCCCTGTTCCAAGAAACTGACCATCATCAGCGATGAGAGTGATCATTCCGTCCTTCTCATCAAGGTTTACCAACAACACCACATCGGAAAGGACACGCAGGTCGGAACTATCTCTGATACCCTGTGCGGGGCATTGAGTGGATCAAAAGATGGAGGTATTGGATATTTCGCATGTCATAATGGCCAACTAATTGACGGTTCTGCGATCGCAGTTTTCGAAGCTACTCTTTGCAAGGACGCCTTAGCTCCTTCCGATCTCGACGGGGTTATCATCAAGTTCACGTTGACAACTGAGCCGCGTGAGGCTGTTGACGCGGATCAACGTCAAGGTTTGGATGCCATCGTTAGCGCAAACAGAGCCGTCGGCCCGCTCGGTATCACCCCCGCCGCCGTTGGCGGCATAGAGTCTATCGTCGACACTGGTCCAAAGGTCGTGGCCGCGGCACAGGAGATCAGTGGTTCACACACCGCCGCAGTAGCGGAACGGACCTTCGAGAATACGTGGCCTGTTTTGTTGCAGAGAATACAGCAATTCGATAGAATCGTGTCCAACATCGCAGAAGTATGTGCCCACCAGCACCTTGGTTCCATCACGGTCTGATCGCTTCACAGATCCACCCATATGTGTCGCTGGCTTGGTCTGTTCTGTCGGCTGCGAACAAGGTTCATTGTGTCGAGCTCACTTCATCGCTATTCGCTGATGATCCCTCACAAGGTCCTCGTAAGCCAGAAAAATCGCGATGAACAGATCGTTCGCTTGGCGGGCACGATGAATGACGTATTCGATTTCGTTGATGACGTCGACTTCCTCAAGACGATAGAAAAGTACGCGAAGACCGTCACGGTTCTCATCAGGCAGGTGACCGAGTGTGGGTATTTCATCGCCGCATATGCTAAGCAGAAGAGCTTTTGTATGTCGCCGCTCTATCCCCTGGCTACCGCTGACATCATCCAGGGATTCGGACCGCCAAGTACGCGATGTCCGACGTCGACGCTAAGATCGCCGACTACCAAAGCAAGTTCCAAGAGCTCAAGAATGCACTGTCCGAGGGCGCCACCGTGCAGACAGGGGTCACCGTGTTCCGGATGATGAACATTGTGGAGCATATCGGTAGGGTCTGATGTCCCGGTGCCGGCCAGACACTCATGGACCATGAATCAGGGGATTCAATCGAATCGACCAAACTGAATGATATGCCCTACGCGTCTGGTGCCAGGTTCGAGCGGGAAAAGGGATGCCTTCCCGGCACCCGCGAGACATTGCTCGAAGAAATTTGTGACATCCTTAATGATCTGGACGACGACGCTCCACGCGTGTGCCTCGTGACTGGCGTCGCTGGATCGGGCAAGTCGGCGGTGGCTCACACGATCGCTAGACGGTACAACGACCAAGCACGTCTCGGCTCGTCGTATTGCTTTGCGAGTTCCGATGCCGCGAACCGCAACCCGAAGAATCTATTCACCACCATCGCACGCGACCTCTCTGACCATGATCCGCAGTACAAAGAGGCTCTGTGGCAGGTCGTGAAAGACGATCGAGCGCTTCGCACTACGCAATCGCCTATGGAGCAAGTCGAGAGTTTCATCATCGAACCTAGTCGGGGCCTCCACAGTATCGGACCGTTGATCGTCGTCGTAGATGCTCTCGACGAATGTGGGAATCAAGCCCACCGGCGAGATCTCCTACATGCCCTCTCCACGAAGATCGCCGAAAACGTCCTTCCGACGAATCTTCGATTCCTCATCACTTCCCGTCCTGAATCTGACATCATCAAACTTTCGTCTCAACCTCACGTAGTTCACAAACAAATGGGTGATGTCCCGGACCATATGGTGAACGAAGACCTGCAGACGTTCATTCGTCATTCGCTTAGTCCATGTTCCATCGAACTCGACTCTATGGCGGACCAGGAGTGGTGTCAAATTCTCGTTCGCCATTCCCAGACATTGTTTCAGTGGGCTTCCGCCGCGTGCAATTTCATTCTGGGACTTGGGGATGGCGCGTGTCAGACGCTGGATGTACATGAACGGTTCAAGATCGTAGCACAAGTGAACAATAGCGAGGGTGTTCGCCCACTCGACAAGCTTTACGGGGCCATTCTAGAGCAACAGTTTGCCAACGAGATTGATCGGCGCTGCTTCACGGAACTGATGGCCGTCCTTCTTGCCCTCCGTGAACCACTGTCCATCACGTCTCTCTCTACTCTCTTTGATGGATTCCTGCGTATTCGAAATGTGATCAAACCACTTGGATCACTCTTGGATGGGGTGATGGATGAAGAGAAGCCCGTCCGACCACTCCATACCTCCTTCCGCGACTTTCTACTCGATGAAGCACGCAGTTCCATTTTCCATGTCCTTGTCCGACCTGATCATTCTCTTTGTCTTGGACGAGCATTGTTGAGATGCATGCAAAGGATGCTCAGGTTCAATATCTGTGATCTCGAAGACTCTCGGATCCCAAACATTGCTGTTCCAGGTCTGCTAGCTCGGGTGAACAAGGTCATTCCTCCCCACCTTGCATACTCTTGTCAATACTGGATGGATCATCTGCAAGATGTTGACTGCACCCATGACCTGTTGAATGAAGTGATTCTGTTCTTCAAGGACAAGTTGCCTTTCTGGCTTGAAGCCATTAGCCTTCTTTCTCTTTCCTCTCCCCAGTCATCAATCCTCTCTGCTCTTAATGCATGTAACATCCTGAGACAATGGATCAAGGTGAGATCAGCCATCAAGGTAACCAATTGAGTACTAAATGTGGATTACCAAGGACCAAGAGAGTGCCACACTGGCATCAGAAGCATTCCGATTCATTCATGTGTTTGCAACTGTCCTCAGGGAATCCACCCCCCACCTATATCTGTCAGCCATGGCCCAAACACCAACAAGTTCACCACTATGGAAAGTCTGGAGTGAGCATCTTCAAAAGCATGTCTCAATCACCTTGGAACAGCCTGTCAATTGGCCTGCTGAGATTTGTGTCCTACATGGACACAGTGGTGGTGTTAAATCTGTTGTCTGTTCCCCTGGTGGGATCCACATTGTCTCTGGCTCTTCAGACAACACCATTAGAATCTGGGATGCAACCACTGGGCAATGTGTGGTAGGCCCATTCCAAGGGCACCTTGATTCAGTTTTATCTGTTGCCTATTCCCCTGATGGGACCCACATTGTCTCTGGCTCTTGGGACAACACCATTATGGTTTGGGATGCAACCACTGGGCAGTGTGTGGCAGGTCCATTCCAGGGACACTCATCTCTAGTTGAATCTGTTGCCTATTCTCCTAATGGGACCCATGTTGTCTCTGGGTCTTGGGACAAGACCATTAGGATCTGGGATACAACCACTGGGCAGTGTGTGGCAGGTCCATTCATGGGTCATTCAGAATCAGTCTTGTCTGTTGTCTATTCCCCTGATGGGACCCATGTTGTCTCTAGCTCCCTTGACAAGACCATTAGGATCTGGGATGCAACCACTGGGCAATATGTGGCAGGTCCATTCCAGGGACACACAGATTCAGTGGAGTCTGTTGCCTATTCCCCTGATGGGAGTCACATTGTCTCTGGCTCAGTGGACAAGACCATTAGGATCTGGGATGTAACCACTGGGCAGTGTGTGGCAGGTCCACTTCAAGGACACTTAGATTCAGTCTTATCTGTTGCCTATTCCTGTGATGGGTCCCACATTGTCTCTGGATCTTGGGACAAAACCATTAGGATCTGGGATGCAACCACTGGGCAGTGTGTAGCAGGTTCATTCCAGGGACACTCTGATTCAGTCTGGTCTGTTGCCTATTCCCCTAATGGGACCCATATTGTCTCTGGCTCAAGGGACAATACCATTAGGATCTGGGATGCAACCACTGGGCAGTCTGTGGGAGGAACACTCCAGGAACACTCATTTGAGGTCTTGTCTGTTTCCTATTCCTCTGATGGGACCTTGATTATCTCTCGCTCAAGGGACAACACCACTAGGATCTGGGATGCCACCACTGGACAGTGTGTGGCAGATTCATTTGAGGGGCATTCGTCATCAATTTGGCCTGTTGCCTATTCCCCTGATGGGACCCACTTTGTCTCTGGCTCTTGGGACAACACCATTTGGATCTGGGATGTAATTACTGGGCAGTGTGTGGGAGGTCCACTCTATGGGCACTTGGATTCAGTCTCATCTTGTGCCTATTCCCCTAATGGGACCTACATTGTCTCTGGCTCAAAGGACAAGACTATTATGATCTGGGATGCAACCACTGGGCAGCATGTGGCAGGTCCATTTAAGGGACACCTATCTGAAGTCTTGTCTGTTGCCTATTCCCCTGATGGGACCTACATAGTCTCTGGCTCTTGGGACAAGACCATTAGGATCTGGGATGCAGCCACTGGACAGTGCATAGCAGGTCCATTTAAAGGACACTTAAAATCAGTCCAGTCTGTTGCCTATTCTCCTGATGGGATCCACATTGTCTCTGGCTCAGAAGACAAGACCATTAGGATCTGGGATGTAACTACTGGGCAGTGTGTGGCAGGTCCATTCCAGGTCCATTCAGATTCAGTCTCATCTGTTGCCTATTCCTCTGATGAGACCAATATTATCTCTGGCTCTCATGATGGTTCAGTGAAAGTGTGGAAAGTTCAAGATCTTGTTATCTTTGACAAACTTTGTGAGCAAGATGGCTGGATTCAGTCCTCTGACAACATCTACTTTGCTTGGTTAGCTCCTTGGAACAGGAATTTATTTCACCTTCCTATTCCTTCTTTGATAATGTACCCTGATAGAACTGCCAAAGTGGAGACTGATTATCTTTTCTTTAAAGAATCATGGATCTCTTGCTGGCACTGACTTCATATATGATGTTGGTACTCATGAATGTATCATCTTCTATCTGTAGAACACCCTGATCTTGCCATATGATCTCTGATGAGTCAAACTAACAATGGCCAGACAGGATCTGATGGGTAGGACAGGAATCTTTTGGTTGTTTCTGACATAAGTATTTCATTGGTCTATTGTCATACAAATGTCTTTGGTACCTTGTCCTGACATAGTGGCATAAGGCAGCATCACTCTCCAAATAAAACTGAGCATGTTGGATCACAGGACTGCTTGGGGCCTCGTCACAGCCAGACAAATGATCCAGCGTGAACTGGTCAGTTCAACCATGAGTGGAACTCTCTCGGTCGACATCTCGGGTCGCTTGTCGCTGCGCCTTGCGAGAAACTCCCGTCAGTCCTGACCACGAGCAAGCGAAGCAAAGACGGCGCACTACACGTTCATCCGCCGCGATGCCCTCGCCCTCTCGCACCCCTCCCTCGCCTCTGGCCACCTCTCCCACCAGGGCCACCCGCAGAAGGACCGGGACCGAGACCCGGCGTCGCGCCCTCCACGCCCTCGATCAACTGCGGCCGGTGCATGGCCACCACGTCCGGCTCCACAGGACGCTGCAAAATGCTCGGGACGACCTCGACCGGGGCCATCGTCCCGTGCCTCTCCTCACGGTGCCTCTGCTTGCCTTTACCAGCAGGCCTCGTAGGCCCTCCTTCGGCGCCAGCGGGGTCCTCCCCACCCTTGTCCCGCCTCTTCCGCTCGCCGCCCCCGCCTTGCGAGACGCCCACGCCAGCGCCGCTGAGCGCCGCCTCGAACTGTCTCCCGAGCCCGATCGTCGGACGGTTCTTGCGTCCTTGCG
>JBBPMC010000392.1:0-23922 GCA_038090115.1 Strobilomyces echinocephalus | reverse complement strand
TCTCCGAGGCGCTCAAAACGAGTGAGAAGAGAGTTGCCGAGGTTGCTCAGAAACATGAGCTTGCCGGGGTGGCCATCAGGGGTGAGCTGAATGGCATCTCTGTGATTTAAAATCCCGTCGTCTAGGTCCCGAAGCTCTCCGACGCGCTCAAACCGCGTAAGGAGGGAGCTGCCGAGGTTGTTGAGAAACCCGGGCTTGTTGGGGTGGCCATCAGGGGTGAGCTGAACGGCGTCTCTGTGAGTTGAAATCGCGTCGTCTAGGTCCCGAAGCTCTCCGAAACGTTGAAATCGATATACCAACGCTATCCCGAAATTACTCAGCCCGTCGGGATAGTTTTCATCCCAAACTGAAATAATCTGCACCAATTTCCTCGTAATCCTGATAGCCTGTTCCAGGTCGTTCACTTCGCCTGACTGTTCATAGCGTTTCAACAACGCAACACTTGAAACCTTTGTGTCCTGGTTCACTGGGCCCGACCTGAAGTTTTGCTCCACCGTGGATATCTCATTCGATCGATTCCGCGCAAGATCCATCCAATGCGCGGCACGCAGTTGGAGCATGACCCTCGCAACCCTGTTTTCGTGGCTCTCTCCAGAGCTGAGGTCAAGTACCTCATGCAGCAATTGCTCCCATCGTACTCCCTCCATTTGATTTTTTGACCTGTCGTATTCCACTAAAGACACGACGGCGAGCTGGATCAGTGTCAAGGGACGATCCATGTGGCCAGTAGGACGCCTGCGCAGCGCATCCCGGTACAAGTCGAGCGGGATCTCGAGAGAAGCAGCCGTACCCTCCACTTGGCAGAGTATGAATTTAGCCATCGCCAGGTTCGACTGAGCTGCCGCGAGACAAGGGTGGTCAGGCAGACAAATGCTGTGTGCCCGTTCAAACTTTACAATCGACAGTTCCAGATCTCGTCTTTCCCCTCGCTTTCGGTAGCGCGAGAGTGCGCTGTGACCCTCATTTGTTGCGTCTTCCAGTGCCCCTGCCGATTCCAGGGACGACTATGGGCATACACCGATTAGTGAGTATCCGTCAGTATAGGCACGTACTTACATGACGAGGAAGAAGCACCCTGGACACTGGCGAGCTCGTCTGCCGTTCAGCGGTCACCGATATGGATGAACACGGGGATACGACGTCCCCTTCCTTCGGGAAGAACGTGAACGCTGTCCCAATATGAGAAGCTATATCAATTTCAAGCACTCGGTCCCACTCACGAGCATCTGCTGCGCTGCGATCCAACAGTTCCCCGACAGTCACCGTCAACTTTCGCAGCTGCTCCCCAGCACCCAGCATGGGTTGGTATTCGAAAGATCCATACACGTCGAGATGAACGTCGGCCGACGGGTCTGGCGGGCTGCATGCTCTGTCAGTTCCTGTCGTGATTAGAAAAGTAGGATCTCACAGCGGGATTGGATCAGTCCATTCGACGAAGTCAACATTTATGGACGAGCACTTGTTCTCGGTTCTCCACTCAAGGCCACTGTGACGGACCGCAGTATAGAAGCCAGCAGGGAGGCGTCTCAAACCGAGAGCGGCATCCGTTGCACGGATCCCTGTGTTATTGTAAGCCATGTATACCAACCTTGTACTATCACACCATACTCGTAATGACCATTTCTTCATGGTCGATCTCCGTGGCACCATTGTGTGGCTGAACTGCTGGTCGAGTGTTTCCCTGTACAAGATCGAAATTGCTGGGCGACGAGATGTAATCCTGCAGGTTCGGTCAGTCGACAAACGACGACAAGCGTGATCTCGAACATACTGTTAAACCACTAGAAAGCGATTCATGGCGTGGCCTTGTGCGATCCGAGTCTTCATTCTCGGTGCGCGACGGTTCCGGCTCTGTTCGCGAACTGTTTTTTTCAGCGTCGAAACTGCTGTGCATGAGAGGGAAGTGGAGCTGCTAGAGCGTGCAGCGCTGCGACGCATTTCAAGGCCATAGCGCAGCACAGCAAGTTGGGACTCGTCACCAGGATGTAACCAAGGAAGGTGTGTCAACTGTAGTAACTCCGACGCTGCGCAAACACGTGGCATGATGAGTACGGACTCGGTCACCGTTTTCGTCGCGCATATGTTCGTTCTGACCAGCACTGTCTGCGACGTACAAAACTCGGGTTTCATCAGACTTCTTTCCAAAGAATCTGCTGGAATCGCGACGTCCTCGGGACAATTCCAGTACCAGTGATACCGCTACCCGGGGAACCCTAACATCCGAGACACTGTCCTTGGCCCCCCAACCATCAGTACAGACGCCCCCAAACTCCCCTTTCTCGCGTCCATCGGCATCGAGACCGTGTTCGGAACCCTGGACGATGTCGAGTTGCTTGTGCAACAAGCGTCCGAAAGCGACGCCTGACTAAGTTTCTTTCTGTCGTGCCTTCAGACAGAGATCTGTCGTTGATGAAGATGAGGGCCAGGCGGACTCGGACCACGTCGCGTCCCGTGAGGCCATTCTGAGAGGCCTAAAGAAGAGACATGCATCAGACGGACGGCGTTCCCGCTTTCGTTCGTGTGGTGGGTCGATCCGCGAGACTCACCTACTGTTTCTAGTCCGGCACAGGTGCGTCATCGATCACATGGTTGTTTGTTGCGCTTACACTGCGATTGCAGACATGACGAACGACAGCGCCAATGTGACCAAGGACATCTGGGACGACGCGGACACCGAGTAAATAAGAGGCTTCCGATCACGGATCCCCGGTTCACGGACCTGGGGCTCGTCCTCCGAGGCCGACAAGCAAGCCTGGTGTGTCCCCTCACGGTATCAAGGCCATGTCTGTCGACGCATATACATCGTGTCACCCTCCACGTCGCCACAGGCCTCCTCATCGACCGACATCCGCGCTCGATCGAGATACCCAAGCTTCTCCGAGTGGGCATCACACGTGGACGCACGGGGACGGTCAGTCTGGGCCTCTCCGACGTGCACGTCGACGACCGTGAGCCCTTCTTTCGTCCGCGACGCAGCTTGACTGACGACCCCTCGCCGTCGGCCAGTCTGGGGACTTTTAGGCGGTGCTGTACGACGCGATCCTCGACCTGGCGGACGGGACACGGGAGCGAGAACGGCGACACGCTGGCGGAACGGAACGGCTCGGCCTTGGTCGAGTTTGGCGTGTGGCAAGTCCGGAGAGGGGACTCGCACGCCGCTTTGACAAGACAGACTATAGTATGCCCTGCCCGGGAGCGGACGGGTAAGTCGCGCACTTCATGGGAGGGAGTCATCGCTTCTGACCGGTTCCTCTTGATAGCTGAAGGAATCGTACGGTGCCAACTCACGTCGCAGAGCGAACCGGGCATGCACGCGATCGGCAGAGTAGCAACTTGGACGCCAGGTGGGGCCACATTGCATGTGCAGCCGACGAAGGCACGGTCAGCGTTGACGAAGTAGCTAGTAAAGTAATCGACGAAACAACAACTTTCAGGGGCCTGAATCCACTCGTCGGATGACATGCTATCGCTGTCTCGAAGGTCCCCAGTAGACTCCTGCCATACATACGAACCCTTCAGAAGATCCGGCCAGGTGCCGTTCCGAACAAGTACCTGTACATGCCCCTCGCCACGTCTGGCACGAGCCCGTCGCTGATGGACCACATCGTGCCAATTGTATGGAAGAACGCCGGACGAGGACGCGGGGCAGGCATGAACGAGAGCTATGGGGGTCCAGTAGAGGTGAAGCATCAGATCGGTTCAGGGGAGGACAAGGAGGCGGCAAGGATGTTGGATATGACGGGCACAAGTCAAGGGCGGTTATAAGAGGTGATCGATGCGTGGATCAAGCGTCGTGAACAGAAATAGAACGGATTCTGTCGCTGCTCGTCAAAGTCGGCGAGTGCACCTGACTAGGCTGGAAAGTGATTATTTAAAATGACAGACACGACGGAACGCGGTGAATTCGTCACTGGTATCGGTTGTCAACTCTACCACGAGTGATTAGGATGGACGATGAGAACCCTGACACGTGTATGCGTCAGTCCTTGATCACCTCAATGAACATGTCTGCAAGGGATAGAGGTGAGCGTCAGACGATATGCCTGAAATGACGCGAGACAAGAGCCAATGAGTCGGACAGCCTGGCAGGCATAGCTCGAAGACTAGTCGCCGAAGCTGAGCGGTTCCCTCGCTGACAGGAGAAATATCCATTGTCCAGATACATCGCGTTGTTCGTCGACGGGGAGCGCCTCGTGAGTGGAGGCGACGGTGGTGTTGGCAAATGGAGCGAATTTGGATCTGCGCTGGACGACTCGGACGTCAGATGGAAGTCGAGATCAGAGCAGCCCGCCGTCGGAAAATCACACTCCGACGCTCTAACCTTTACACTTCATGAACGTGTCGTCCCCTCTCATGATTGGCTTGTGCGCACCGCATCGTCATGGACGACGTCCTCGCCTACCGTGCCCAGTTCATCTTTGACAAGCTCACCGCACAAGTATACACCATCCGGTTCCAAACCGCCGACTGATCTGCCCCACAGTCTCCCAGACCTGGCGTCTCTTGATCCCCATCGCGGGCTCCCCACTTCAGGGAAATCCACCTTCGCCTCTTGCCTCGCCTCGACCGCCAACGCCAGCCTTGGGTCCCACACCTCCGTGGAACAGGCGGTCCTCGTCGAGCCCGACGGCTATCACCTCACCCGGCGCGCCAGACTCGATGCCATAACAGACCCAAAGCGCGCCCATCGCGGAGCCCACTGGACCTTCCTACGCCGCTTTCGTCGCCCGCATCCGTGACCGCGACGCCTCAGTCGTGTACGCCCCCTCATTCGACCACGCCCTCAGAGACTCGACGCCAGGCGCGATCCCCGTCGCCCCGTCGCACTGCCTCGTCGCACTCGAGAGCCTCTACACGTCAGACGCAACGTCTTGACCGGCGTCACTAGGGATGAGGACGACGCCGTCTGGCGCGCGGAAAACCCTGTGAATGTGCGCTTCCCGATGGGGCGGAGCTGATGTGTGGCAGACGGAAGGTTCGTCTCGGGCAACTTGTTCGACCCGACGGAACAGATCGCCAAAAATTTTAGATAACCGCCATCCGCGGACACGTCGCTGTCGCGCAAGCGACCAACTCGACTTCCTCTTGCGATCAGAATCGGAATCTAGGAATTCACCCAGGTATGACGAACCTTGATGGCGTCCGTTGCCGTGGTGCAGACGCCCGCGGAGGTGGTTCAGGTACATTTCGCGAAGCCATCGACGACACGCACCTAACGACCGTTTCTCGCCTACTCCATTCCAGCCCGTGTACGATTCGACATGCCTTCCTCCCACATGAAATAATACCGCTCCTAGCCAAGTTGAAGACTCATCACGTCAAGCGATATCCGGTTCGTTGGAGTCGTGTGACGGACATCACCGTCAACCACGGGATCTCCATCCATAATGTAGTGATGGCGCGTCAGCGCTCGACCCGTCTCGACGTCGGAGACTCGGAGTCCACGATGATCGAGATGGTTATTCGCCTAGTACGTGCGATCCGAGGTTCGTATTTTACTCGATCTAGTGCCTTGATATCTCACCGAGAGGCAGAAGTCGAGATGATATACACGACGGCGAGCGGTGAAATTGCTGCAGTTTATCACGTCATTTTTTTAAATATCGGACACGATATATGTAGCCTCCAGCTGACGCACGTCTCCGTCGAGTGATGCAAGCATTATCCATCGATGATGCAGAACTCAAGGACCGACGGCGATCATTGACAGAGTGCACGCATGGTCGCTGATGACCGGAAGCCCGACTAGGGCTCCAATGAAGCTATGTGTTCTGGCGTGGAGTCCAAATGGAGTCGGAACGCCGAGTCACCTCCACCCATGTATAAAGGGGAATGTGCCCCATACCAGTGACAAATAATATTCACTCGTGCGAGATAGGTTCATCAATGACGACAGGAAGTATGTGCACAGTGTGAACTTATTGCAGCTCGTTCAGATGGGACGAAACGAAAAATGAAGTAGTAACTGATTGACCATCATCAAAGGATACTGCAGATAGCGACATATGGAATTCAAAGGCCAACATGAATGAACGGAATCCACTCGCCAAACGACGCGCGGCCACTCTTTCGCAGGTCCCAGACAGCTTGGTGCAACGCGTACGCAGCTTCCCGATGATCCGGTCGAGTGCCCTTGCGAAATAAGTACCTGTATACGTCCCTTGCCACGTCGGGCGCGAGCTTGTCACTGATCGACCACATCGTACCGATGACGCCTCCGTAGCCCGCAAACAACATCCCCGCCGCGATGTGAATGGCCTCATCAGAGAGGTTTTTCTCGCCCTTTGCCGTCTGGCACGCAGAAAGAAACGCGAGCCCACCACGTGGCCGTGACACCGCGACCATGTCGCGAACCTTCAAACGGCGACCTTCCGCGAGGCAAAGCCCACTGTCGATCCCGTCTTGGACCCCGTGGCATGCAAAGTGGACCCAGTCAGCATCCTTCATCAGGGAAAGTACTTCCTCGACCGTGCCAATGGATGGTTCTACGAGGGTGGTGTATGCTGAAGGTAAATTCTCGAGTGTTTCTTGGATATGTGCCAACTCGATGACTACACCAGGAAGTGTTGATTGTCCATCCTTGGCCGGCTGAGGAACCGCGAGGAAGCGAAGATTGTCGCCGGAGAGAGTAGTCCGATTTGGTGACAGGGCAAGAATGGTAAGCGAGGGCGCATACGACGAAACAACGAAGTCAAACACTTTGTGTCCAAGCTGTGAATATTGATCGCCGTATAGCCCAGCTGCATGAAATGGAAGAAATGCAAATGGACCTGTTGGACACCAGAAAATGCGCGAGAGGTCTCCGGGTATCTGCTCCAAGCAAGTGAGTGGACTAGCACTAAATGTGAGTGGCATGATAACGTTACCGAGAAAGCCAAGGCATCGAGGACTGGTTTGACGATGCACGTCCACAAGGGAGACAGGAGGGTTTCCCATTCGACAGAACCACACTTCACGCTGTAGCCTTCTCTTTCTTCGCGGACTAGGGTCTTCAGTGCGTTCTGAAGATTAACCGATCGCTGAAAACTGAAATTGGGGAGCGGGACATGAACCACATGGTCTACATTTGGGAGTACAATCAACGCATCGCAGCGGCTTTCAGCAGCATTCAGTAGGACCACCGGACCAGCATGTGCGGAGGCACGGAGCTGCGAAAACTGTCTGCAGCGGAGGAATGTGCCGAAGCCTGGCAACTTGCGAATCACCCCTAGCAGATTGTCTCGCTCGATTGCGAGCGCGCGGTGTCGATCAGCCTCTTGCCTCGACGACTCTGGCGTGATGTCCGCTACACCACCAGCCAGCGCAGACAAGGACTTTTCACGGGCGGCACTGGCGCTGTCCAATGCATTTGACACTCGCTGAAGTCGATCAGCATGATCTGGATGGACAGACGCCAACTCTTCGTACGAACTACGAAGTTGAAGCTGCTCGCCCCAGACCACTGAGCGTCCTCGTTCGAGCCATTCCACGGCAAGTTCTGGGTACCCAGCATTCAATGCCTCTGCAGCAGCACTCCGCGCCACATCGGAGGCACCCGAGGTGAGTTTAGAGTAACGATTTTCAAGAGAGAGACCTGTCCATGCGAGATGAGGAAGAAGACCAATGGCAACAGAATAAGCATGGAGGATGGAGGGATGACGTATAAGCGCTGCACACGAAATCCAATTCTGGGATGCAGTGAAGCGGGTGCGAATTGGGCCGAAAGGAGCTGAAGCGGCATGAATAAATGCAGATAGCACACCATGCATATCACGAAGCTCTCCGAAGCGCAAAAAACGAGCGAAAATGGATATGCCAAAGCTGATCAGACGACCGGGCTTATCAGGGTGGTCATGAGGAGTGAGCTGAACAGAATCTCTGAGTGTCAAAATTGCCTCGCCTAGGTCGCGAACCTCTCCGATGTGTTCAAAACGAGTGCAGAGGGAGCGGCCGAGGTTGCTGAGATAACGAGGCTTCTTGGGGTGGCCATCAGAGATGAGCTGAAGGGTATCTCTGTGAGTCAAAATTCCCTCGTCTATGTCGCGAATCTCTCCGAGGCACTCAAAACGCATGCAGAGGGAGTTGCCGAGGTTGTCGAGAAAAGTGAGTTTTTCTGGGTGGTCTTCAGGGGCAAGCTGAACGGCGTCTCTGAAAGTCAAAATCGCCTCCTCTAGGTCGCAGACCTCTCCGAGGAGCTGAAAACGACTGAGGAGGGAGCTGCCGAGGTTGCTGAGACGGCCAGACTTGTCCGGGTGGCCATCAGGGGTGAGTTGGACAGTGTCTCTGTGAGTTGAAATGGCGTCGTCTAGGTCGTGAAGCTCTCCGAGGCGCTTAAAACGAGCGAGCAGGGAGTTGCCAAGGCTGTGGAGACAGCTATGCTTGCTGAGACGGCCATCAGGGATGACCTGAACGGCATCTCTGGTAGCCAAAATCGCCTCATCTAGGTCGCGAATATCTCCAAGGCGCTCAAAACGAGTGTCGAGGGACGTGCAGAGGTTGCTGAGATAAGTGGGTTTGTCCAGGTGGCCATCACGGGTGAGCTGAACGGCGTCTCTGTGAGTCAAAATAGCCTCGTCTACGTCGCAAATCTCTCCGAGGCGCTCAAAACGAGTACAAAGGGTGTTGCCGAGGTTGCTGAGACGAGCGGGCTTGTCAGGGTGGCCATCAGGGGTGAGCTGAATAGCGTCCCTATGAATCAAAACTGCCTCGTCTTGGTCGCGAACCTCTCCGAGAAATAAGAAACGATTCCAGACAGAGTTGCCGAGGTTGTTGAGAAGAGTGGGCCTGTCGGGGTGGCCATCAGGAATGAGCCGAATGGCGTCTCTGAGTGTCGAAATTCCCTCGTCTAGGTCGCTAACCTCTCCGAAGTGCCCAAAACGGGCCAAGAGGGAACTCCCGAGGTTGCTGAGATGAGTGGGTTTTTCCAGGTGGCCATCAGGGGTGAGCTGAACGGCGTCTCTGAGTGTCGAAATTCCCTCGTCTAGGTTGCAAACCTCTCCGAGGCACTCAAAACGAGTGTAGAGGGACATGCTGAGGTTGTTGAGAAGAGTCGGCTTGCCAGGGTGGCCATCAGGGATAAGCTGAACAGCGTCCCTGTGGGTCGAAATCGCCTCGTCTAGGTCGCGAACCTCTCCGAAGTGTGAGAAACGGGTGACGAGCGAGTTGCTGAGGCTGCTAAGAAGAGCAGGCTCGTGTGGGTGGCCATCAGGGACGAGCTGAACGGCATCCCTGTGAGTCGAAATTCCCTCGTCTAGGTCGCAAACATCTCCTAGGCGCGAGAAACGAGTGCGGAGGAAGTTGCCAAGGTTGTTGAGAAGATAAGGCTTGGCAGGATGGCCATCAGGGGTGAGCTGAACAGCGTTTCTCTGAGTCGAAATTCCCTCGTCTAGGTCGCGAACGTCTCCTAGGCGTAAAAAACGAGCGGAGAGGGACTCGCCGAGGCTGCTAAGAAGAGTCGGCTTGCCCGGGTGGCCATCAGGGGATAGCTGAACAGCGTCCCTTTGAGTCAAAACTGCCTCGTCTACATCACGAACCTCTCCCATGCGCCAAAAACGAACGCAGAGGGAGTCACCGAGGTTGTTGAGAACAGTGGGCTTGTTGGGGTGGCCATCAGGGGTGAGCTGAACGGCGCTTCTGTGAGTCAAAATTGCCTCATCCAGGTTGCAAACCTCTCCGAAGCGCTGAAAACGAGTACGAAGGGTGTTGCCGAGATTGTTGAGAAGAATGGGCTGGTCGGGGTGGTCATCAGGGGTGAGCTGAACAGCAGTTCTGTGAGTTAAAATCGCCTCTTCTAGGTCGCGGATCTCTCCGAGGCGCTGGAAGCGAGTGCAGAGGGAGCTGCCGAGGATGGTGAGACGACGGGCCTTATTTGGGTGGTCATGAGGGGTGAGCTGAATGGCGTCTCTGTGAGTCAAAGTCGCCTCATCTATGTCGCGAACCTCTCCGAGGCGCTCAAAACGAGTACAGAGGGAGCTGCCAAGGTTGCTGAGACAACCAGGCTTGTCCAGGTGGCCATCAGGGGTGAGCTGGACAGCACTCCTCAGAGTCAACTTGGCGTCCTCAAGGTCTCCAAGTTCCCCAAGACGCTCGAATCGATACTGCAATGCTACCCCGAGATTACCTAGCCCTGTGGGATAGTTTTCATCCCAGACTGGAGTAGTCTGCACTAATTTCCTCGTAATCGTGAGTGCCTGTTCCAAATCGTTCACTTCACCTGACCGTTTGTAGCGTTTCAATAACGTTATACTTGAATGCCATGGTCTGCAATCCTGCTCCACTGCGGATACTTCATTCGACTGGTTCCATGCAGGACCCATCCAACGTGCAGCACACTGTTGGAGCATGACCCTTGCAATTCTGTTTTCGTGACTCTCTGCAGAGCTGAGGTCTAGCGCCTCATGCAGCAATTGTTCCCATCGTATTCGCTCTATTTCTCCCTTTGATCTGTTGTACTCCGCAAAAGACACTGCCGCGAGCTGGATCAGTGTCAAGGGACGATCCATGTGGCCAGTAGGACGCCTGTACAGCGCATCCAGATACAAGTTTCGCGGGATCTCGAAAGAAGCAGCTGTACCCTCCACTTGGCAGAGCATGAATCTAGCCATCGCCAGGTTCGACTGAGCTGCCGCACGACAAGGATGGTCAGACGGACAAATGCTGTGTGCCCGTTCAAACTTTGCAATCGACAGCTCCAGATCTCGTCTTTCCCTTCGCTTTCGATAGCGTGAGAGTGCGTTGTGACCCTGGTTTGTTATGTCTTCCAGTTCTGCTGGTGATTCCAGGGACGACTAAGGGCACACACCGATTAACAACTACGTGTCCGTATAGGCACGTACGTACATTATGAGGGAGAAGTACCTTCGACTCTGGTGAACTCATCTGACGTTGAACAGTCACCAGTATGGATGAACACGGGGATACAACGTCCCACCCCTTCGGGAAGAACATGAACGCTGTCCCAGTGTGAGGAGCTATCACGGTTTCAAACACTCCGAGCGCCCCACTCACGATCATCTGATGCGCTGCCACGCAGCAGTTCCCCGACGGTCACTCTCAGGTTTCGCAGCAGCTCCCCGGTACCCAGCATGGGTTGGTATTCGAAAGATGCGTAGACCTCGAGATGAACGTTGGCAGACAGGTCTAGCGGGCTGCATGCTCCGTCAGTTCCAGTCATGATTAGAAAAGTGGGAACTCACATCGGGATTGGACCAGTCCATTCGACGAAATTGATATTTACCGATGAGCGCTTGTTCTCGGTTCTCCATTCAAGGCCACTGTGACGAACCGCAGCGTAAAAGCCGGCAGGGAGGCGTCTCAGGCCGAGAGTGACATCCGTCGCACGGATCCCTGTGCTATTGTCAGCCACGTATACCAGCCGTGTAGAATACCATACTCGTAATGACCATCTCCTTCTGGTCGATCTCCGTCGCCCCGTCGTGCGGCTGAACGGCAGGTCGAGCGTTTCCCTGCTGTCCAAGCACAAGATCAGAATTCCTGGGCGATGAGTCCTGCAGGTTCGGTCAGTCGACAGCGACCAGATTGATCGCGAACATACTGTCAAGGTACTAGAAAGTGGTGCTGCTGATTCGCAGCCGGCCCGTTCATGTCTTGTGGGTTCGGAGTCTCCATTCTCGGTGCGAGACGACTCCGGCTCCGCTCGCGAACTGTTTTTTTCAGCGTTGAAACTGTTAGACATGAGGAGCGTGCAGCGCTGCAGCGCTTTTCAAGGTCATACTGCAGCACAGCAGCTAGTGAGACTCGTGTGTCGTGCAGGATGAGGCTGTGGCGTTTCGTAGGGTGAAACCTTCCGCAGGTGTTCGAGTAAGATGATCGTAACGAGTAGCACCGGTCTAACTTAGGAATCTCTATTCGAAGGACTTGAGGAAAATACATCCGGTATCCACACAAAAAGCATGAGACTGTGAACTCGAAAAGAGTGCTTCAACGAGCGCGCGGGTGAAGGGAAAATATGAGGATTGAGGTCGGCTGGCGAGTGCGACGTCCGGTGCCACACTGCCAACTGCAGTAACTCCGACGCCGCGCCGCGCGAACACCGTAATTTTGCCAACCTCCCACTCGGTCACTGTTTTCGTCGCGCATATTCGTTCCCCCGCCGTCTGATGCGGCACACGTCTACGGCACTCGGGTTTCCTCTGATTTGTTTCGAAATCAAGAACATTCTGGAAGACACTCCAGTGACTCCGAAGTACAGGATGACCTCATGTTGGCACACGGCTATCGAATGCAGGTCATTTCCGCCGTAGTTGAAACGGTGAGTATCATGTTTTCTCTGGAATGGAGGGACCCACTGCATTGGCCAGTGGCGATCACAAGGATCAAGCATCTACACACGTTGGCGACAAGGTCGCAGTCAGCGCGGTGAATGATTGCGCTAGGCATACTGTGTGGATCGGAAGCGATGGGAGTCCACGACGTCCAAATCCATTCTCGCATCGTCGCATCGTCGTCGTATATTCCGTCAACAGAGATCTCAAAAATGTCCCGCTCGATGACGAATTTCGCGTAGACACTGCCGATTTCGAAACTGGAAAGACCGTCGAAAACGGTAGTACGTCCTCACATTCTCGTTCGCTCCACCTCTGTGATTGCGATCGCAGAGGAGTGCATAAACTCGTTCGTTGATGTCGTCCAATAGTATCACAGGAGCTCCTGGAGTGTAACGAAACATCCGAAGAGGTGGGTCATTTGCAATTCTCGTTCTCGTCTCGGAAATCTGATGCCTTTTTCGTAGCTCGGACGTGGTCGCTATTGTGTCATCCCTCAGACGACTGCGCGCTTCAAGTTCCAAGGCCTCCCCGGTTCATTTCCAGACGACTTCGATGAAGACGCTAAAGATCCCTTGCTGCCATCGACGGGTCCTCACTTTGCCCCACCACCGCCTGACCACCACCTCGTCAAGGAAGAGCACTTGCAATCGCTACTCAGGAGCTCGAACGCGGCTGTAACAGAGCGTTGTTGACGCCGACGCGAGACAACGGGCGACTGCCTGACGCAGATTTGTAAGTCTGGCCACTCTTTTCGTGTTCCACGTCGACATTTAACTTTTGCCTGATGAAACTATATTTTTTCAGTGCGCGCGTCCAGGCCTCCGGTCAGCGCTTATCACCACAAAGACGAGACCGTCGTGCGCCCAGCCGAGTGGGAGGGGATGTGAATCTCTCATCCAAGCTGAGCATGAAGAACGGCATCAGCGTGGGTTTGGCGGGAAGAGAGACGAGGCCACGTCGACGTCCGGCAAGGAAGAGCAAGCGCAAGGTTGTCTTCTTGACGGTGTGTCCTCCGCAGGCCTCCTCTGGCACGTCTAATTGCGCATTCTGAATCGCAAGACCACTCTCTCATGTCTCTCGATGCCCCGTTATCGAATGTACAATACATGCCATTCCGTCGTTGTCAGATGACGCTCGTCAGTCTCCATCTCATCTGTCTGTATCTATTTCGTACATGTTCGATATTTTTTTCAGACAGACCCTGGGGTGCCTCTCTTGGTCGACGCAACCTAACCGAGTCGAATGTGTGGCCAAAAATCAACAGATATGACCTTGATGTCACGCAAAGGTCGGCCTTTTTCAAGCCTTTCACTTTGCAGTATTCCATCTACGTGCTCCGGGTCAACATACACTTTTGTTCGAGGATCACCGTATCATCGGTCTTTTCAACCCAACGGTTGCGGGCTGGCTTCGACATCCATGCGGTCCGCCGAAGGTCTTCGTAGTTTCCAGGGAACGAAACGATGTAGTCGTGGACGCGTAATATTTGACAGGACGTGACAACGTGGTGGCACATACTAAGATGTCATTTACCTTGGGACCATATAGTGACCTCATTGCGTCGAATGAATGCAGCTCTTCAGCGCTATGTTCCAGGAAAGCGTGTCTGAAGAGATCGGCGAGATCGCCAACCAGAGCATACAACGGAGGGCGACCTCGAAAAATGACAGGCGCCAAATACTTTGATAAAGGCAATAGACGAAGCCTGGAGTTTCGTCCACCTTGAAAGAACCTCCTGCTGAATGAGGTGCGATACTCAAGAGCAATGTTCGACGGAGGGCCGTCCAAAGGAGCACCGAAAAGCAAACCCCAAGACTTCTACGACGTGGTAACTCTCGCCCATCACAACAGCCACTGAAGCGAACCCACCTTGCTTCTAAGCTCGTCCTCGGAAGCCGACCGACGACGCCTCGAAGTCGCGTTACTCGCGTACGCCTTCGGAGCTCCTCTCACTTCTCCGGTTCATCCTCGGTGCGGGTCATCACGAGCATCGACCTTTTCGTTCGGTTCCCATTTCGACGTCAGCGTCCCCGACGACCTCGTTGAGCCAGAATCACCGGTATCCCGTCGACGACTTGTGCCCAAGACCCTTCTTGTCGTGCATTCATCACCCCTTAATCCCTCTCTTTCCGCCGACTCGCGCCCCGCAGGTTCATGAAAGCCGCCCCTCGGAGCGTAGCATGCGCGACCAACTCTGGGGTCGCCGTCCAAGAGGGCATTGCTCCAAGGTGCGGAGGACTGGATCTATGTATCTGTCAAACGGCAGCGGCGCACCGCACCCTCTGACCCGAACGGCTGTGGGCCATTACTCGACTTTCGGCCGCACTCGACGAGTACCCACGCATCGACGACAAGGACCAGCATGGCCGCAGTACCGTAGCTCGACGACCGGGCCACGAGGCGGGCCTGATATTGTATCGCTGGTGTTGTAGACTAACACACATCTACTAAGGTCACCGAAGTTATTTCGTCGATTCTACATCCGTCGACTCGACCAAGAGATCGGTCTACTCGATCTGGAAAGCTCCCTGAGATCGGGACAAAGCCTTGTAAGAGCAGTACCGGCGAGCAAATCCATCGGAAGACAACGCGTGGCGAATCCACCTGAGCTCCTTGTACGTCACTTTGGCGACAAGCAGATGACGCACCTCGCAAAGCGACGATGTTCGATTCTTGTGACGTCGCCAGAGCGAACAGTAGCCACCTTCATCTCGCTGATCTCACCGCACAGTAAGGAAAGACCCCTTTTCGACGGAGGATGTGATCAGGAAAAACGACACCGGGAAAAACAGCACCAGCAACGTGGTTCAGACGACCGGAGTCCGTATTGACGAGAACAGGGGGAGTTAGGGATAGCGTTCTTGGTGGCCACGCGAATTGCTGCCATGGCCGCATTGAAGTGTGTATTCTGGACGGCGCTCTATGAGATGGTGTCAGTAGGGAAAAATCAGCACCATGTTCATGTACTCACTACGAATGTTCCAAGCAGACGACGAGATCTTCGACAGCATCGTCCCGAGCATGGCTATGGCACCACAAAAACATCGCCAGTGCAATGTCGCACGATCACCAAAGATCATTCGTCGACATGGTCGATCAGCACATGCATGTTCTCGATCTTGCCCAGCGATGCGCCCCACATGTCGTACCTGCCCATGGCGGTCGAACTTCATCGCCGACGAAAAGAAGAGAAAGCTCACATGATGGCATATACGCGGCCCTCTGATTCGACGGCCACGCGCACTCTATTCGAGATCTCGTCCCTCGAGTCGCGCACGCGAAGATTGCCAGGCCTGACCTTGCACTGCCCCGCGAACCACTGCAGAAACGCTTCGTCGACCCCGTGCATCCCCATCCAGCGAAAGTGGCGCCGGACGGTCCTGGGGTGGCGCGACGAAAAGAGGTATACGGCGGTCTTGAGACCCGGGACTGGAAATAGCTCAGAGGTCGTCGTCGTCGGTGTCCGGCGAGATCGACGTTGGGGCGGCCGCCGGTCGGGATGGGGGAGTTGAGCCAATGGAGCCAGCCGTGGTGGCCTTGGCATAGGCGATTCGACGATGGGCTCACCAGCCTTGGTATCCGACGAGGACCTTGTCTTGGATCATGTTTGGATCTGCGCTGGTCGAGGTCAGCCGACGTCGCGCGAGACGGTGAGTAAACGTACCGTTTGAGGGTGCCATCGCTGGCCATCGCGATGAGCCCCCGCCATCCGAAATTCTCCCACGCTACGTGGGCTTTCCCTCTTTATCATTCCGTAGTTGTTGGCTAATTCAACCACTCTGGGGTGTTTTGCCTGGCAGCGTTCTTATCGTGAACCACACCGTCATGGGCGACGTCCTCGCCGACCGTGCCCAGTTCATTCTCGACAAGCTCACCGCCACCTCAGTGAGTCTTGATCGCCATCGCGGGCGTCCCCGCATCCAGTAATTCCACCTTCGCCATCCGTCTCGTCGAGACCGTCAACGCCCGTCTTGAAATCAATTCCGGGGCCCAAGCAGTCCTCGTCGGGCTCGATGGCTGGCTCCTCACCCGTGCTCAACTGGACGCCATGCCAGACCCGAAGCACGCCAACGACCGTCGCGGCGCCCACTGGACCTTCAACGCCCACGCCTCGTAACGCCATCTTCGTCACCCGCCTCCGCGACCACGACGCCACGGTAGTCGTTCGACTACGCCCTCAAAGACCCGACCGGACAAGACGCAGCCTGCAGTCGTCCCGCTCATGAAGGTATGCGCTTTTAGCGGGCTCCACCCCACATTCCCGCTCTCAGCCTTGCACCTTTCTCCCAACGACCGAACCGAGCCGACGGGTCGCTTTTGCCTCTTCTAGTAAACGGGTCCAGGGCGGATCGACGGCGACTCAGAAGTTTCCGAGTTGCCAGCGTCGTGCTCGCCTCGAACTTGTCGTTTCTCGACCTGATCTCTTCTGGCGCCGGGGATGCGTTCTTCCCACGATTTCGAGTCTTGGGGGCGATATGGGCGGATGGCCCCGCTCTTTCTTTCGTTCGTGCTTTCTTTCTTTCTTTTCTTTTTTTCCTCCGGGAACCGTGAGGCTCGACAGGACGGTGCTGACAACACGATACGTAGTTGGAGACTGGACGTGGCCCGTCGAGCGTGAAGCGATCCGGATCGTTTCATCGGCGAAACCGGGTGGATGACTTCCCATAGCACGTGCATACTAGTAACAGGAAGCGAGAATGACGACGACGACGACGACGACACGGACAGATTCGAATGGGGGTGGCATCGAGCTCGTCAACATCGTAGATGACGAGCAAGCGTTTGAAGATCGTTCGCCACGCACTGCATACAATCTCATCGATCATCCGCCATTCGCACGTCGGGCCTCCGAGCCATTTTCTCGCCGAGAAGACGAAAGCGAGTACGTCGATCGTTGTCACGCTCATTCACTGCATCGTGCTGTGATCTATTAGACTAAAGTTACGCGACTACGTGACGAACCCGACGACTGTCGACACGCAGCGCTGGCCAGGGGATCAGAGGCCGCGTAGTACGTCCATTACCTCGACTACGGCTCCGTTGACACTATGAGTTCTCTCCAGATCGCATCGGAACGTTCAGTCACCCGGACTCCGACTGAGGACTGCGAATGATGCGGAATCGTTTATCAGCGAGGCTCTGAACGCATGGAGAGTATGTGCACAGCACGAATCCGATGTACCGTCGAGTTGACGAGAACAAAAAACGGAGTGACTGATCGACTATCATTGCAGATAGCAATGGCATTCAAAGGCCAACGTGGATGAACGGAATCCACTCGTCAAACTCGATGCCACTCCTTCGTAGGTTCCCGACAGCTGCGTGCAACGCGTATGCAGCCTCCCGATAATCCGGTCGAGTGCCCTTCCGAAACAAGTACCTGTATACGTCCCTTGCCACGTCGGGCGCGAGCTTGTCGCTGATCGACCACATCGTACCGATGACACCTCCGTAACCCGCAAACAGCATCCCCGCCGCGATGTGAATGGCCTCATCAGAGAGGTGTTTGTCCCCCTTAGCAGTCTGGCACGCAGAAAGGAAGGCGAGCCCGCTGCGGGGTCGTGACACCGAGATGATGTCGCGAACCTTCAAACGGCGACCGTCGGCAACACAGAGCCCACTATCGATCCCGTCTTGAACCCCGTGACATGCAAAGTGGACCCAGTCGGCATCCTTCATCAGGGAAAGTACTTCCTCGACCGTGCCAACGGAGGGTTTCATGAGGGTGGTACATGCTGAGGGCAAATTCTGCACCGCTTCTTGAATGTGTGCCAACTCAATGACTACGCCAGGAAGCTTCAATTGGCCATCATTGGCGGGCTGAGGAACGGCGAGGAATGTGAAATTGTCGCTGCAGGCAGAAGTCCGATTCGGCAGGGGTGCAAGAATGGCAAGAGAAGGAGCATATGACGAAATGATGAAGTCAAACGCTTTATGTCCAAGTTGGGAATATTGGTCGTCGTAAAGCCCAGCCGCATGAATGGGAAGAAAGGCAAAAGGGCCCGTCGGACACCAAAAAATGCGTGAAGGATCTCCCTGTACCTGCTGGGAAACAGGTGGATTAGCTGTGAAAGCGAGTGACACTATAACATACAGAGAAAGCCAGCGCATCCAGCACTGGTTTTACAATAGACATCCACAGGGAGGGCAAAATGGTTTCCCATCCGACACCCTCTCCTTTGACGCGTTTACCCTCCCGTTCTTCACGAACGAGGCCCTTCAGTGTGTTCTGAAGATTAGTTAAGCACTCCAGAGTGAAATGGGGGAGTGGGACGTGAACAACATGGTCTACGTTGGCAAGAACAATCAGCGCATCGCAGCGGCTTTCAGCAGCGTTCAGTATGACTACCGGACCAGCATGCGCGGAAGCACGGAGGTGTGAAAACGGTTTGGAGTGGAGGAATGCGTCGAAGCCTGGCAACTTGCGGATCTCCCCAAGTAGATCATCTCGCTCGGTCGCAAGAGCACGGTGTCGATCAGCCTCTTGCCGCAATGACTCTGGGTTGTGGTCAATTACACTGCCAGTCCCAGGTGGCAGCACAGACAAGGATTTTTCGCGGGTGGCCCCGGCATTGTCCAGTGCGGTCGACAGTTGCTGAAGTCGACGGGCGTGATGTGGATGGGCGGACGCCAACTCATCGTATGAACTACGCAGTTTAAACTGCTCACCCCAGACCACTGAGCGACCTCGCTCAAGCCACTCCACAGCAAGTTCTGGGTATCCGGCATCTAATGCCTCCGCAGCACCGCTCCGCACAACATCCGAGGCACCCTCCATGAGTTCATAGCATCGGGTTTCAAGAGAGACCAATCCATGCGAGATGAGGAAGAAGATCAATGGTAACAGAATAAGCATGAAGGATCGAGCGATGATGTGTGAACCTGGCACACGAAATCCAATTCTGGGACACATGGAAACGAGTGCGAATGGGGCTGAAAGGAGCTAAAGCAGCATGCGAATACAAAGACAGTGCGCCTTGCACATCATGAAATTCTCCGAGGCGCTCAAATCGAATGAGGAGGGAATTGCCGAGGTCATTGAGACGACCAGACTTGTTGGGGTGGCTGTTGGGGGTGAGCTGAACGGCGTCTTTGTGAGCTGAAATCGCGTCGTCAAGGTCACGGGGCTCTTTGAGGCGTGAAAAACGAGCGACGAGGGATTTGCCGAGACCGTTGAGACAACTGGGCTTGTCAGGGTGGCCATCGGGGGTGAGCTGAACAGCGTCTCTGTAAGCTGAAATCCCATCATCTAGGTCGTGAAGTTCTTCGAGGCATGAGAAACGAGTGAGGAAGGTGCTGCCGATGTTATTGAGATGACGGGGCTTGTCGGGGTGGCCATCAGGGGAGAGCCGAACGGCATCTCTGTGAGCTGAAAGCGCGTCGTCTAGGTCACAAAGTTCTCCAAGGCGCTCAAAACGGGTGAGGAGGGTGTTGCCGAGGCTGTTGAGACAAGTGGGCTTGTCAGGATGGCCATCAGGGGAGAGCTGAGCAGCACTTCTGTGAGTTAAAATCGCCTCGTCTAGGTCACAAAGTTCTCCGAGGCGCTCAAAACGGGTGAGGAGGGTGTTGCCAAGGTTGATGAGATGACCAGGTTTGTCAGGGTGGCCATCAGAGGTGAGTTGAACGGCATCTCTGTGAGTGGAAATTCCTTCATCTAGGTCATGAAGCTCTCCGAAGCGCTGAAAACGGGAGAGGAGGGAGTTACCAAGGTTGTTGAGATGGTCAGGCCTATCTGGTCGGCCATCAGAAGTGAGCTGAAGAGCATCTCTGTGAGTTGAAATTCCTTCATCTAGGTCGCGAACTTCTCCGAGGCGCTCAAAACGAGCGAGGAGGGAGTTGCCGAGGTTGCTGAGACAACGGGGCTTTTCGGGGTGGTGATCTGGGGTGAGCTGGACAGCATCTCTGTGAATTGAAATCGCGTCGTCTAGGTCGCGAAGTTCTCCGCAGCGTGAGAAACGAATACAAAGGGAGCCACCGAGGTTGCTGAGATGATTGGGCTTGTCGGGGTGGTCATCAGGGGCGAGCCGAACAGCGTCTCTGTGAGTTGAAATCCCGTCATCTAGGTCGCGAAGCTCTCCAAGGTGCTCAAAACGAGTGAGGAGGGTGTTGCCGAGGCTGCTGAGATGACCAGGCATGTCAGGGTGGCCATCTGGAGTGAGCTGAACAGCGTCCCTATGAATTGAAATTGCATCGTCTTGGTCGCAAAACTCTCCGAGGCGTTCAAAACGAATGCGGAGGGAGCTGCCGAGGTTGCTGAGATGACGAGGCTTATCAGGGTGGCCGTCAGGGGTGAGCTGAACAGCGTCTCTGTGGGTTGAAATCGCGTCGTCTACGTCGCGAAATTCTCCGAGGCGCTCAAAACGAGCGAGGAGGGAGCTGCCGAGGTTGTTGAGACGACCAGGCTTGCCGGGGTGGCCATCAGGGGTGAGCTGAACAGCGCCTCTGTGAGTTGAAATCACTTCGTCGAGATCGCGAAGTTCTCCGAGGTGTGAGAAACGAGTAAGGAGGGAGTTGCCGAAATTGTTGAGATAACCAGGTTTCTCCGGGTGGCTATCAGGGGTGAGTTGGACGGCGTCTCTGTGGATTGAAATCCCTTTGTCTAGGTCGCGAAGATTTCCCAGGCGTTCAAAACGAGTACGGAGGGAGTTGCCGAGGTTGTTGAGACGACCAGCCTTGTCGGGGTGGTCATCAGGGGTGAACTGAACAGCGTCGCTGTGAGTTGAAATCGCGTCGTCTATGTCGCGAAACTCTCCGATGCGGGAGAAACGAGTTCGGAGGGAGTTGCCGAGGTTGCTGAGACGACCAGGCTTGTCGGGGTGGCCGTCGGGGGTGAGATGAACGGCATCTCTGTGAATTGCAACTGCGTCATCTACATCACGAAATTCTCCGAGGCGTTGAAAACGAGTGAGGAGGGAGCTGCCAAGGTTGTTGAGACGGCCAGGCTTGTCGGTGTGGTCATCAGGAGTGAGCCGAACAGCATCTCTGTGGGTTGAAATCGCGTCGGCTAGGTCACGAAGCTCGCCAAGACGCTGGAATCGATACAGCAACGCTACCCCGAGATTACATAGCCTCCGGGGATAGTCCTGATCCCCAACCGAAGTAGTCTGCACCAATTTTCTTGTAATTGTGATTGCCTGTTCCAGGTCGTTCACATCACCTAACTGTCCGTAGCGTCTTAATAATGCAATACTTGAATCCCGTGCGTCCTGGTCCATTAGGCCTGGCCTGGAATTCTGCTCCATTGTGGATACCCCATTCCATCGGTTTCCAGTAGGATCTATCGGACACACAGCAAGCAGTTGGAGCATGACCCTCGCGACCCTGTTTTCGTGGCTCTCTCCGGCGCTGAGGTCTAGCGCCTCATGCAGCAATGCTTCACATTGTGCCCTCTCCATTTTATCCCTTGACCTGTCATATTGCGCAAAAGACACTGCTGCAAGATGAATCAGTGTCAAGGGACGATCCGTGTGGTCGATAGGACGCCTGCGTAGCACATCCCGATACAGGTTGAGCGGGGTCTCAATGGAGGCAGCTGCGCCCTCCACCTGACAGAGTATGAATTTAGCCATCGCCAGGTTTGACTGGGCTGCCGCATGGCAGGGATGGTCAGGTGGACAAATGTTATATGCCCATTCAAACTTTGTAATAGATAACTCTAGATCTTGCCTTTCCCCTCCCATTTGGTAGCGTGAGAGCGCGTTGTGACCCTGGTTTGTTGTGTCTTCCAGTTCCGCTGGCGATTCCAGGCACGACTATGGGCATATACCCATTAACGATGATGAGTTAGTATAGGACCTTACTTACATGATGAGGGAGAAACACCCTCGACGCTGGTGAGCTCGTCAGCCGTTCGACAGTCACTGATACGGATGAACACGGGGATACGACATCCCCTTCCTTTGGGAAGAATGTGAACGCTGTTCTAGTGTGAGAAGCTTTATCAATTTCCAACACTCGGCCCCACTTACGAGCATCTGCTGCGCTGCGATGCAACAGTTCCCTGACGGTCACTGTCAACTCTCGTAGCTGCTCCCCAGAACCCAGTATGGGCTGGCATTCGAAGGATCCATAGACTTCGAAGTGAACCTCAGCCGACAGGTCTGGCGGGCTGCATGCTCCATCAGCTTTAACCACGACAGAAATATGGGATCTCACATTGGAATTGGACCTGTCCATTCCACGAAATCGATATTCACCGACGAACACTTGTTCTCCGTTCTCCATTCAAGGTCACTGTGCCGCACCACAGTATAGAAGCCGGCAGGGAGGCGCCTCAGGCCGAGAGCGACATCTGTTGCACGGATATCTATCTTGTTGTCAGCCACGTTTACATGCCCTGCAGAACACCATACTTATAATAGCCATTTCATCCTGATCAGCCCTCGTTACACTATTGCATGGCTGGACAGCTGGTCGAGTAGTTTCCCCCTGCTGTACATGTCCGGCGCATGGATTAGAATTGCTGGACGATAGTGTGCAGTCCTGCAGTATAGGTCAGCCGGCAAACGACCAGCTTCACCCCGAAACCCACTGTTATGGCACTGGGAACCGATGCTGATTCACGGCGGGGCCGTTTATGTCTTGTGGGTTCAGAGACCCCGCTCTCGGTGCCGCATGATGGCTCCAACTCTGCTCACGAATGCTTTTTTTCGATATTTGAACTGCTAGACATGGGATTCGTGTTTAGTTCCGTGCACGATGAGAACTTGAGGTCAAAAGATGGGCGGTGCGGACCGCAGCTGGTTGAACTCCGACACTACCGCCGGCGGGCTGCGGCACGGGATACCGACTGTTTTCGTCATACGTCCACTCCCCATCTCACACAGTGACAACACATCCGAGTCTACGAAGCAGAAAGCTCGGGTTTTGTCGGACTTCTTTCGAATGAAGAACCTTCTAGAAAACACCACAGCTTGTTGCTGCAAACCGAGGCAGTTCTGCTCGGAAACGATGGGATATGAATTTCACGCCTGGTTGACTGGCCTCGTGTCGCCTATCCATCGAATGGATGTCATTTCCACTTTGATGCCTTCTCTAGAATAGAAGAACCAACTGCATTGGCCGATGACCGGCGCAAAGGTCGCGTCTATACTCGTTGGTGACAACGTCGCAGGCAGCGCGGCGGATGATCGCCCTAGGCCCACTGCTGTACGCGTTGGAGGCGATCGGCGGTCCTCCGCCTTCTTCGTTCCCACATCGTCGCATCATCCTTGTATGCGTTCTCTCTGAATCGCGCAGGACACGCTCGTCGTCAGAGGCGCAGGTCGAAAGGTCACAGAAAATCTGGGAATTCGAAACTCCGGCGGCTGTGCGGCTGTGCGGCCGGCTCCGTCCGGCGCTGTCCGTTGGAATCCTTGACTCCACCAGCCCCACGTTGGCAGAGTCGGCTGCTCAGCGGAATACTCCCCTCGTCGTTCTTCAATGCGCCGAATTCGCCCACTGGAATATTTTACGTATGACTGGGACACCCTCAACCCACCCGTGCACGCCGTATAAGAAGGGCGAGCCTTGGCGGGCGCTCGCCTTCACCTTTCCCCCCCGCTTCGGTCCTCGACCTCCTCGTTCGCCCACGTCACCACACAGTATGATCACTCTTTATCGTCGTAAGTGATGACTATGGCTCTCGCTATTAATCTGACTCTCTCCCAGTCCCTAC
>JBBPMC010000391.1:0-23940 GCA_038090115.1 Strobilomyces echinocephalus | reverse complement strand
ACGGAATCCATCAGGAATGATGGTTGCTGTGCAGAACAGGATCCATCAGGGGTGATGGTAACTGCACGGGAACGGGATCCATCAGGAGTGATGGTAATTGCGCGGTGTACTGTGTGGGTGTGGTTTCGTGGGAAAGGAGAAAAGACTGCAGGGGTTCTCCTTCTATGACGGCGCTACCGGCGCTATTGGGTATGTTTGTAACAGAGGTTGTGCGACGCCTCCTTTGTTTCTGAGGAAATAACTAGGAGTTCCTCCACAAGGCTACCGTGAAAATGGGGGCTCAGGGTACTAAGCTTCACAACAACGATGAGATTGTCAACAGAGAGACGCACCTCCATGAGGCTTTAGGTGAGGGGGGCAATTTCTATGGCACCTGATGCGAGAAACTCGAGTCCTGAAAACTCGGTTTCAATCGCGTGCATGTAGTAATCTGGGGAGGGCATTTGGACCATGATCCTGCAGACGAGGGCATCACTGAGGAGACTGAGCTGGCATGCTAGATTGACAGCAGCTAAAGTATGATGGCGAACAGCACTGTAAGAGTGAAGCAGATGAGCATAAATTGAACGGCAGCAAAGTGAAAGGCAAGAAATCATAGTATAGCACATCGCATGGAGAAGAATGAGACAGAGGGGTCGATCCAAGTGGCGTCAAGGATCGAATTGCAATCGACCATTTTATACACACTGCTGAATGGCACATGGAGGCGTGATCAGAAAGCTCTGTCAGCAATGGGACTCAAGGAACAAAGGAGAACCAGATCTACCATGTCACATCAAACTTCTTAGGTCACTGGATCACTGGTGAAGCAACAGGTCTCAACCGTGGGGCTGTGCACCTTAGTCGTGAAGTGTTCACGCACCTGCTGTTTGGCTGAATGTAGTTAAATATCCATTAGAATCATGACTGTGTTCGTGATGACCAGCCTTGGTTAGATGCCATAAGCCAGCTCTTGATCGTGAATTCATCTCCAAGATCATTTATCAGAGAATCAGATAATGAGAAAGTGTATAAAGTCGCAATTTACCTTCGGAGTCTGTCAACGTAAGGCAATGACTTTCGATGACTGAAGTCCAGAAAAATGTTCTCGGTCAACACCGAGTCAATCTCAGCTTGTGCACAACACTAGGCTCCAGGGTAAAACATCATTGCTATCAGGAATATTAGCAAGGTCACCATGCTCTACAATTATACTCTCGGCTTGCATTATTGGAGAACTTCAAGATGCTCGACTCACTTCATATCCCGCTAGAATGAATGGCTCCTAGATCAGCCGACAAAATCTCGGAGACAATAAAAATGACAAATCAATATACACAGTCGTGGCACACAACTTGACTGACATTTCTTGTAGTGCACACTTTTTCATTGCGTCCAACTGCCCTAGCAGATCAGGAACCATGGATCCTGCAAACGTTCCACTTTCCTGTGTCGTGGGAACATTCAGTCATACACATTTGGATTCATCGATCATACCATGCTTTTTTTGACATATTCGAACAGCCGTCCATGAGATCCTCTTCGGGGTACATGCAGCAGGGAATCAACATATTTGTTCAGTAGTTTCTTCACCTTTTTAGCTCGGTGACAATAGAAGGGCAGAAGAGATGTGCAACAAGGAGAGAATGTACCACCTTGATGCTGTTCAAAACTCCCGGTGTTTGTACCAAAGATTTAACAGTGTGATGTTCGATCAGCCCCTCAAATCAGTATCGTGTCCAGATAATTATGTATGAAATGAAAATTGTCCTGCTCTGTGACCATTAGTTTGCACAAGAGCTTGACATCCTTGAACCTGGCATCATATGTATGGCACCTTTATACAGTCAAGGGAGGAACGGCATAAGACTGATGGATTTGACAAGAGAATACTTACCATACATCCTAACGAACACTTGCGAGATGAAGGTGGTCTGGTAGATACTTATGGATAGCTTAACGAGGTAGTGACAGCGTGTTGAGATACTAGTAAGCAGACCAGAGAAAGCCAGAATGTACCTCGGGAAAAAACGGTGCAAAATCTGTGGACACACAGCCACTAATTTGCAGTGGGAGTGACCTTGTAGTAAACAAGGTAACCTCTTGTCTGGTGCCAGACCATCTCTATCGACGGCTTACCTAATAAAATCCATGATTTATTGGGTGTGGCACGTGCATCAAGTTCATGGTGTGCATCAGGATTAGTCTCGAGCCATTCTAAATTAGAAAAGCACTCTGGCTTCAGGAGCTTCCACACTATAGAATGTTTGGGGACTTTTACTGAGTTTAACATTTGACTGAGGTTGCCGCTCTGTGCACCCTGCCTTGCCACACTACCACCTCCTTTTGGCTTTGTCACCCCAGCGAGATAACAGGATCAGTGACTCCTAACGCCTCCTCAGTCCTCCCCTCATCTCATCTCACCAGGTGGATATCACTCATTGCCAAAGTCTCATCACTGAGGCCTCCCCTCATCTCACCCATAGGCATTGTGGTTTTTGGTTTCACACCAGTCATTATCACTCCAATTGCTGTGCTCATGTTTGACCATGCCGGCCCTTTGTCCCACATGTTCTCTACTGGACCACATAACAGACAAACCCCTACCAGTGTACAACAAAGAGCTCTCAACATTGTCGAAGCATATTGACATGTTCATAGGGGCAATCTGTGGACATGCAGTGACAGATGCCTCGATTCCAGTTATGACAGGGGTCTCAGCAGCTAGAGCCTGGAACTCTTCATCCTCCCCTTCCTGAATGCCCCAAATCTGCTTCTCTGGAGTTGGGACCCATACCTCCTGTCTTAAGGAAGATGGTTTGGAGATCAAGAAACTCGGCAAAGTTATGAAGGTGTAGGTGCTTCTGATTGGCTACTCGGAGTTGACTGGCTTTGTCAAGCTCAATGATTTGCTCGTGATAGGATGGTTGGTAAGAAGTGAAGAGTTGGTTGATGTAGCATTTGTACCTGTGATACTCGTCTCACCTGGTGGGAAACGCGTAGACAGTGGCCTTGATGGTCGCCTCAAAGGCGACAACCCAGTTCCCATGAGTTTTGACAGCATGTGATTGCTTTGGGAGTCAAACAGCGAGCTAGAACTTCATGTCCCCAATGTTGAGTCTTGGATTTGTTTCATTTCGACTTCAGTGGAGTAGTGTGCTCCAAGAACCTTGGTGAGGTCAACAGCTTGTCCCTTGACGACATTGAGCCATTGGTTGACAGGAAATTCAGGGCAGTCTTTGGACATGTGAAGTTTGTGAACGACATGCTTTGGATCAATGGCGTAGTTATTGAGGAGGTCTAGGATCTGTCGAAGCTCTGGATCGAGGAGGGTCAGGGTATCCACTCCCCAAGGGAACTTGGACTCATTGACGGTTCTTCGTTGCTGCTTACATGATCCAAACTCATTGTCGGATGTGGAGCTAGGACGAGACGGAACATGTGAAGGAGACTGCCTTCGGATTCCAAGGATACTTTCAGTCCGATTCGGGCTTCGAGGGGCAGCTGACGGAGGAGGGTCATGCTCTCATCCATGTCCAGTGGCTTGTTGGTTAAATTGGTCAGTCTCATCCAGGAGGCCGAGGTAGACAGTGAGTGCCCCAGACCTTTTGCTGATCACAACCTCTAGGACTATTCATATTTGGGTAAAATGTTGCCCATTTTGGATGACAGCATAAGTCATCAGGATAAGTGTCAAAGTGCTCACCACTCAGTCTTCCCAACCGTTGAAACATTGATTCTCTACGACGCATCTGCTGTGTTATACAGGTGTGCGAGGGCGTGACTCAGTTCTTCCCATGAAATATTGGACCAGACTCCCTCGCCTAGTTCACAGCTCCCCCCAAGACTGCGTTCCTGGCCCAGACACTAACTAGGCAAAATATCAAAATCCACACACCGCTTCGTGCAGGAGGCACCCATGTTGGCGTCAACCCCATACCCACGAGTTCACCCTCGACCCATCGTCGGTTTCCCCATTGCACTTACATTATGCCCTCTGGGAAGGGTTACGTTGATGCAATCGAGACCCGCTTGCAAAGAACTCAAATCTGTTTGTGTGGGTTCTCACCACACGAATGATGGGGCGTCTCGTTAGGAGAAGATCGTTGACATCTCTGTGATCCACTGCAGCGTGCTCTCAAATATGGTGTTGACAGCCCCTACAGAATCAAACTGACTGCACTCTGTGTCGCCAAGTTGACCTTGAATACGAACGAATGCCCTCCACTCAGATACAAGAATGATTTGCTCAGCACAACTGTTCTCACATCTTTGACATTCAATCACTTCCACTCCAGACGCTTGTGTGCTGGGAATTGGAAGAAAAGAAAGTGTGTTCCATGTCTTTGGTGTGTTGCCTCAATTGGTTCACACATGCAATAGAACACGAGGACCAGTGAGATGGAGGCAAGAACTCGGGTGTCATTGGAGATATCGTGAGGATGATCGACAATGTTCTGAATGCTGAGCACAACAAGTGAGAAGGTGTTCCCATCTCCATCCTCATTCCAACATGCTCATCCACCTTTCGATCCACATCTTTGATGAGAGTTGGCTCAATTGGCTCATGCGCGTGACAGACCACAATGGTTGGCAAGACAGTGGCAGGAACTCAGATGACATGGAGGATATCATAAAGATGACATGACCGACAAAGTTTTGAACATTGGGCACGACAAGGATCTCGAGCGAGTGAGACAGCATCCCCCTCCCCATTTGCCGTTGTTCACTTTGTGAGTGCTAACGACCATATGTAGATGCTCTGCAAAGGTGACTTGTGGTATCTAAATGTGCATTCCGGACCCTGTATTGCTGGTATGAAACTATCTCTTGCTCATCCATCCTCATTGCTGTGGAAACTGAAATAGGTATGCTGCCATGGAAGCGAGTACCAAAGGTGCGCAAGGAGACCTCTCTTCATTTATTAATGATGACGACCTTGATCCAATGACTGCCACTTTTTTTTCTCAATGTATGTACTTTGTATCAACACACTGTCTTAACTCCTAACTTGGATTGCAGCTTCTGAGCTCCTGCTCTCCTTGCAACTCCATGTCCTTACTCATGCCACATATTGGAATTCCACTTCCCTAGCTGTACAAATATCCTTGGGTACTGTGACAGCATTTTATGGTTCCTTTTTCACATATGCATGCCCTTACCTCTACCTACCTACCTTATTAATACTTTCGATCATAAATGCTTGACTGATCACCGTTGTCTTTTGCTCTGTAAACAAGGTTTCTGCCAGCGACACGCGCAGCATTATCAAGTTCCTAGTACATCAATTGAGAAATCTTCATGCTCATTTGTGTGATCTGTGCTTTCATGCCAGTGGCCCCCCTCCCTTCTTCTTTGATTTTTCTTTATGCCTTGTTGATTACTTTGCCCCGTTCTTTCAGCATAAGGGTTGCAGTTTGGTTCTCGCTTCTTCCTTCTTTTGTTACTTTTGAAAGTAAACATCAAAGAAATACCTAGCCAAATGTCGTGCCACAAACTAAAAGAAACTGTGGCAACCTTTTTCACACATTAATTGACCAATGCTGCCTTCTGCTCATGGATTCAAATAGTGGAGAAGACCAGGGGAATTCATTTCCCACCACCCCCCTCCATCTTTCGTTCTGTTAGTCAGCCGTTTACTTTCTTTTATCATATATCTCGTCCTATTTACGCCTTTCTGATAAAGACGTGATTGAGCCCAAACGCCCAGTCAACATCAGAGTTAAGGGCACGACCTGGCCTGCTATTCAGCTGGGGTGTAATGTATGTCTGTTTCTAGCCTTTGAAATCGGAAAGTGACTTGAACCATGACAGGGTATATCGTTTTTGCTTAATTGAAGAACGCAGCAGGTCTGCCACTGAAAAGTTGGTATACCTTTGTGTCTCTCAGTATTTGACTAAGGTGTTTCAGGTTGCAACTGCCTGAACCTTGCACTACAGCTGCCACTAAACGCCGCACCGTGGCATTCGACGAGGGAAATGGTCATTCTTCTGTGTCAGCAAAATGTCGCGATGGCTGGCGTGGGGTGTCAGGCAGACAGAGCTTTGATGAAAGCATGTCCAGTTTGCACCGAAACCCATGGAGTTCACATCGACATGCCGAAACGTCATCAAGATCCAATTCATCTACATCAGTTCCCTCGGCACCTGAGATCGCTGTAGACAATTCTGTTGTGCAGCTGGGCCATCATGGTGGCTTGTCGCACGTAAGGCCTGAAAGCACTTCTAGCATGGTTCCTCAGCCTCTCCTGCAGATCCACACGTCACATGGCACACAGACTGGATCCAACTCTGCAGATCAAAGGCACCTCATTCCTGGTCTTTCCTTGAGCTCAAATTCCACAACAGTCAATATGGAGCGCTACTTAACGTGGGTTTGTTGCAGATAACACCCAGAAACCTCTCTGGAACTGCTTCCAGGTCCTTCCACCTGACACACACACCCATAGACAGGCTGGTTACATTTAATTCTGTTAATCAATCTATGTGTGGGAGGGGTATGTGCCATGCTGGACACTCTGTAACATGTACTACATTCCAAAGTCAGTGAATCACATCGTTGTTGTTGTTGTCTGCTCTGTATGTGCTCATGGTCAAACGATGTTGAAAGTGACAATCACCACTGCACTGTGCCAGACCTCCCAGTCGCATCCCTCAACTCTGCCCTCCTTACCACCCACTCTCTTGCTAGCATATCCAACCCTGAGGAAGTTCCCACTCCCACAACCTCTGCCAATGTGTGTGCCTACAGTGAGCTCGCCACTGCCAAAAAAGTGTGCAGCATGCTAAGGAAGAGAGGAGGGTGGCGCTGGACAGTCTTGCCAACTCTGGCAGTGGCATTGCTGTCACTGGTAAGGGCAGCATAATATAAAAGACAGGTAAGTTGATGAAGAAGCAAACATTTGAATGATGTTCCAGCTCTCATCCGCTTTTCACTTCCTCCCAGACCATCGTCAGACAAGCTCCCATGTGCAGTTGGACACAGAAGTGATGTATACAGACACAATGACAGTGTATGAAGAGGGGGCACGAATGACACGCAGAGGCCGACAGCAAGCCCTCATGCGCGTTTGGACATGGTGGTAGCGTGTACGAACACGCGAGGGCTAATAGTGGACCCTCACATGTGAATGCAACAGGGTCAGTGGACGACACGAGGGGGGCGTGGTTGAACCGCGAGGGTAAGTGGTGAGTGACATGGCGGTGGTAGGTGGCGGTGTAAATAGACATTTGAAGGGGGGGCGAAAGAAGAGCAATGGGTCCTGAAAAAGGAACAGCACAGGACTATGGTCTGTTTGACTGTGCCATTCACAGTCGTGGGTGCCAGTGAATAGTCAGCCCCTTAAACAGTTCACCTGACAGTTTTTTTATTGAATCAACCAAGACTGAAGGCCTGTTAATGTACCTATTGATACAACCCTAAGACCAAGATAGTCCTCAGGTTACCACTTGTCAACTAATACCCTTTGGAAGTGGAAGGATAGGAGTAGGGATCTAGGCTGAGGCCTTAGAGAGGAGGATACCCAAGTGAACTAGACTGTGGTTGCCAGTCGAGGTTCACTGGGTTTATATATTCAAGGACTACATAGGTTTACATAGGGCGTTTCATGATCTGATCGTTGCAATCCTTCTGGAATAACATCAGTGATGACGAAAGCAAGTGTTTTGAAATAATGACAGACCTCAATGACAGAGATACGACAGACCAGGCCAGCCTCGTGTATGAGTGAATCATTACTGCTTTGAGCCCGCTGTTGACCACGAACTGAAAGGGTCAGGAACTGGAGGGGCGATGGGCCTTAAGTGCCGCATTTGTAGCAGCTGCATCTCTAGCTTGACATTCAAATGCGAACTTGATTGTGATTCCAGTGAGATTAGATTCATCAGGGATATCAAGAGATGCCTCAAATACTTCGATTGTCAGAATTGTGTCAGTGGATCACATCATCGGTAACATGTCCCTGCTAGCATAACCACCCATGGCATCAAGAGGGATCCTACTAATCCAGTCTTTCTAAAGTGGTATTTCTAGTAAACCTGTATGTGAGGATGGTGTGATTATTCCCATCACTAGTGATATTCAGTCCGGGAGCGTAATGTAAAGAACACATACTCACAAATACAACTCCCAAGAGGTACAATTATTGTGCAGACCAAAGTTAACTTGGAGCTTGAGGACAAACACCTTGTAGTTGTCCATTCAGATGGGGTGGAGTGTCGGATTGTCCAAGGCAAGAAGGTCTGGATCAAACCATTTGAGAGCCATGCCCTTTAAATACAACTGTGTGAAGGTGACTTTAGTGTGGTCCATACTGAAGGCCTTAGGATGATCTTGGAAGTTTAATTTGCACTGGACCAAAAAGACGTGGAGTTTGTGGGATTCTGTCCCATCAAACTGATCCAGTTCCTAGACCTTGGTGTATAGAGTGGATTCTGAGGCAGGGTGATGCGAGGTACGAGTGAGGTGATCGATGGCCTGTGGAAGCTGGACAAGGGCGTCATGGGGTCCTTGGTCACCCCTGGAGTTGGATTCAGAGGGATTAGCATCTCCAGGGAAGTTGGGGTCATCGTCATCAGAAGGAGAGTCATTATGATGGTTAAAGTGCACTTTTAATTGGCATGCCATTATATATGGAGCACACAACACTTTTTGGGTGAGTATGCGAGCGTGCCACTTATACAAGTAGTACAAAGAAGTCAACAGACATCATGATTCATTCAAATAGAGAAACTACAAAGCATATACTATTGAACCTGGTGGTAGAGTTGTTGAAGTGGTGCGTGAATGTGTTCGTCTGTCTGTAACTCCATCAGATCTACCACACCAATGTTACCCAGTGTCTCCTCAAGTTGCAAGGCATCTGACTGCTTAATTTTCTGCATAGTCACTTCTGTACATCCAGTGCAGACCCCTGGTATCTCAGCATCTTCCAACAACGCCAAGACCTCATGTGCATTACATGGGTCCTTGGGGTGCAGCAGTTGCCATGCCATACCATTCCACCCCTCATTCTCCCACGATATCTCACACTGAGATGGCGTTTGACTGTAAGGACCTGGTATAAATAGTGGTGGCATGTATGTGATTGCATGCCACCATTCCTCAATAAGGATCTTCATGTGTGCAAGAATATAAAAATATTCAACACCCATGTGGCAGACCTCGGCTTTGGAAATGGATGAAAACGGGCAGGACATGAGGTCCTGAAATACTGGTTTGACCCAGTCATCAATACAATACTGACATCTAAGTTGAAGCTTGAGAGAAGAGTTGAATGGCAATGATCGACTAAGCTCTGCTACTGCATACTGGAAGCCATCGAAGATATCAAAGAACACTGACAACTTCAGCCTAGTTCACTAGATGGATAGTATTCCTCATGAATGCCACCCACAATACTATTTCCAGAATGGAACTGTTCATTTTTAGGATGTCTTTATTTTTTCAAGTTACTATGTATGATAGATAGTGAACTTTGCACAACAATTCATAGATGCCAGAATCCTCTCACAAAACGCTCTACAAATTCTACCCTGGTCTTCTCACACTTCACTCCTTGATCCTAGAATCACTTCTCTCTCATCCCCAGCCAACAGAAACCCAGATGAGTTCTTAGAAAGATTCATGCGATGAACATTCAATCATTTTACATGGAGTCATTCGCCATGAGTTTGACCATCTTCTGACTTTTCTGTCTGGCGGATATGTGCCACTTTTTCATGGAGTTAGCCCAATATTTCACTGCTATGTTCTATTCATCATTATAGCTATGCTGGCAAGCCCCATCACGAAGATTTTCTTCTCTCTATACTGTGGCAGTCAGTGTAGAAGAGATTGCATGATGGACATGCTCATCCCACCCACTTATGTAATCCACAGTTGACTGACCAACATTGACCAGCTGATGACATTGGCATATGCAATCAAGTGTTTTTCCCTCCCTTCCAACCAGGGAATCCTAGAGTCCAAATTCAATTCAAGCTCATAGGATCCTGAATGACACTTTTCAGCAAGCATCATGGCTTCTTCAAGAAGACAACAATGACCAGATTTGTTTTCAAATTCACTTTGATCGTATATACTTCCAAATGGTGCCATTACTGAAGGCTGTTCAACACGAGATAGATGATGTTCATTGGATTGGGATCTGTGCACATGCAATTGGCAGGCTTCTTGCCAGACTGAAACACACAATCATGACAGTGGGTAGATGGTGAGTACATTTCTTTTATATGTCAATCCTAAGCTGATGCCAGAGGCTGGGATTAAAGAGATAGTCCCACCAACATCATCCGAATATTACCTCTGTGCTCCAGCCAATCCAGCAATCATAACCATCCACACTTTGAATTTAACTGTGACTGGTTAGCTGAGGCAGTATCATCCACTCAGTGCATCTCATTCCAGACCCTCGCAAGTATGCTTGGCGTGCATTGCAACACTTTACGTTGCCATCTCTACTAAAATTGTATTTCCACCTGTCAGTTCTCCAATATTACTGACAATGAACTAGACATCCTTATTCATCATTAGAAATCAAACACCTAAATGCTGGCCTTCATTTTGTTCTGGCTTATTTTAATTCCCACAGGATCAGTATACAATGTGAACAGATTTAAACGGCAATGCAACACATTGATCCACTTGGCCAGATTCTTTGTGCTCAAACAACAGTACAGTACTAAGTGTATTAGGTGCCTTGATCCAACTATTTATGGCACATGAATGGCCACCATAAGTTAATTTAGTGGAGATTTGTTATTCATGAGATGATTGACAGATATTGTTGTATAATATGTACAAATCCAATGAAAATGCTCAACTGACATGTGAATAGATTGTTGGATTATGTACCAGTACAAACAATTATGCATCAATGGTCTTGGACCTCTTTATAAACACCATCAATATATATGGAACCCCATCACATGTTTATGGTGACCATGGTGGCAAGAACATTGACATTGCCATCTGAATGATTCAGCACTGTAGTCCAAATAGGAGCTCCTTTATGTGGGGGAAATTCACAATGAACTCTCATATTGTTATGATTGGATCATAACATCAAGCTTATCAAAATCTATCCAAGCCTATCAGAAGCTTATCTATGCTTATCAGAGCTTATCAGAGTGTAGATCACTCTTATCAAGTCATATCAAGCCACTCCAGTGGCTTATCTATGCTTATCTAAAGGCTAGATGCCTTATCATCCTTATCTATGGGGTTGATCTCCTTATCAACCCACATCAGGGTACAGTGTACCCTTATCTATTCTTATCAGCTGCAAGACCAGTCTTATCAACTGCAAGACAGCTATCCTATCTTATCCAGATGTTGATCCATCTTATCCTGCCTTGAGGCATGATGTCAAGACATGCTTGGGACATGCAAGTGCCTCATGGCAGCCTCATTCCAAAGGCTAGACCTTTCCAAGCCATGCTTGATGCATGCTTATACCCTAGATCTTTAATCTATCATGCTCTAGAAGCATGGTATGCTTCTCTCATGCTTCTTCCATGCTTTCTATGCATGTCAGGCTATGCCCATGCTTCCCCCATGCCTCCTATGCATGTATATTCCTGTGCAGAACATAGGGTATGACCTCACCTTTTATTTATGGTATATATCAGTAGATTAGGCCCAAGCATGTACAAAGGGACCTTAGTAGTATATATACAGGGGGTGGACATGGCTGGTAACCCCAGTCAAGTTTACCTTTTGAGTCTATGCCTCCCTAAGCCAGATCAAGCCGTGATTCCAACACCTCCTATGTTCCCTTTCCCTATGCTCCATCTCCCTTGACTCCCTGGAGTTTGGTTAGTTGCCAAGCTGGTAACCTGGAGAAGACTATCCTTGACTTGGATTGGCTTAAGGGTTGTATCACATATTGAATAACTTTTGGTTGACACAGGTGTTCGGTTTGTTCGTTATTGGCAAGCATTTTTTTCTTGCCTCAAAAGCATCCATTCACTTGATTCTGGTGATCCACATCATTTGTGGCTGTTGCAGTTTTTGTTTTTAGATCAGCTCAATCATAATTGCCAACAATTTCAGTGAGATTGAAATCATTATCTGATTTCAAAGTGAGGCCATGACCAAACACCCACAGTGTATATATAATATTATGTATGTGATAGTCTTACTAATCATTTAAAAGGATATGTGATTTTTGTCTAAGCTATAGCATGGCGTCTATCCTGAGCCACAAGTTGACAGTAGTAACTCAGATACCACAATATCAGCTGGCCAAATGCAAAACGTCCAGCAACCACCTGTCACCATCCCTCCCATCAATGTACCCTTTCAGTCAATGAACAGATATGAAGCTTTCATACTTGCTTTACAAGCAAGCTGAGAACAAGGTATTATTCCAACTGATTATGAGGTTGCAGAGGATGAGTGGGTAGATGGACTCTACCACAAAGTTGAGATAATCACTGTCAGTCGCAATATAAGGACTATGAGATTTATTTACCATTCACACACTGGTGGCCATGAGCAGTCCTATGGGCTCAGGGATTGAATGCAATGACTGTAATCCAATATCTAGCTGCATATAAAAAGATAGATGCCTAAGTTGAGTAGATTTTTTTGTGGTCCTCCATTAAATTTCCTTCTGCTGCTTTGTCCACTTGCCAGTGACTGCTTTATATCACCATGTTGAACAATATGCCAAGACCAGCATCTTGCACTAAGTTCACTCCAGGTGCTGGATAGAAGGGAAACCACTGCCAGGCATGTGGTTAAAAGGAGTGCTGCCACTCACCCAAGTCACAGTCTGCTGCTATCACAGTCACCCAGTCCAGATAATTCTCAACCAGTACAGTTTGCACCAGCAGTCCCAACTGTCCTCCCTCCCTGCTCAATGTGAAGCATTGTCTAGCTTTCAATAGACTCCTGGGCCAGTTCCTTCACTTACATGGCAAACCAGTCTTCATCTTTCAAGCAAGGCCTGTCCGTTTTCAGCTCATATCCACTTAGCACTAGTACTTATTGATACAACCCTAAGACCAAGATAATCCTCAGGTTACCACTTGTCAACTAATATCCTTTGGATTTATCTCCTTTTGAATATGAGAAAGGCTATCCTATCATTGCCCACCTTGCCAACCTGCCATTATTCCTTCACAACAGCGAGGGTCTTATATCAGCAAACCAGCCTCTAATTTAGCCGAGGTTACAGCATCCCAGCATAACCTAGCTAAGATCCAATTTGTCCTGTTCTGTCACAACCTGACACCACCTGTGAAGCTTGAACTGTTGCCCATTGGCTGAGTATTACAACCTCCCATACTGGAGCTATGCTGTTCTTGTTTGTCAATGCATAGAGTTGATGTAAAGGCAGGTATTATAGGAATGGAAGGCATAAGTCGGAGAGCATTAGAATACAACACATGTATATAGACTACAACTTGTCGTGCACTATGTGAGATCGACATCAAACGACGAATAATTTAGTGGCCACTCTACAACAAACTGTTCGTTAGTTATGGCATTGCACAGTATGAGACTTTGGTTGACATACCTGATGTATACAGCGAGTGATCTTCCTGCATTGCATACTCAAACACTGGGCTCTGACCACTCTTGTGAATCAAGAAACGGACCTGGCCATCAAAATGATCTGTGGCATGGAGATCGTCTTGTGCCCAGTCCAATACCATCCTATTATACTGAATGACAAGCATGTTATGGCGGATGATTTTGTGGGTGAGAGACTTGCATGTGAGGTTGATACATTGATCAGCACAAGCTGCCTCCAATAGAAGATAGGCTTTGCAGGCATTGCGCGGGCTAGGAACAACATGGTGCATATCATCAGAATCCTGAGTATCCGTCAGGATCTTGAATGGATATGGCTCTATTTGACACCTTAGGCTGGTATGCACCATCTTCCAAATCGTGCTCGGAGGCAGTGAGAGGTTGAGAGGTATCATCTTGAATCCCAGAGTTTGGATTCAAGGGGGATGGCAGCCACGGAGCAATGCCATGGTCGCGGGGCACTTGATGACAGGTGAGTTCAGGCGCGTAATAAACCAGAGAAATTGTATGGTAATCAAGTGTCGAAAAGGGCACGAGATGAAATATATCATCTGTGATGGGGTGTTGGGAAGGGGGCAAAGTCTTCGGGACTGGAGAGGTCCTGCTCATTTAATAACTGAAGAGGGAGTTGTGTGAAGGGCGACTCGTGGGTAATTGCCTTTACGGTGACTGACGCATGTGTTTGGACATCCAGCATTTTCTGAGTTATTCCATTGGGCTAGTCTCAGTGCTCCAATGCCGAAAGCAAGAACAAATCAAGGAAGGCCCAAGAGAGTCAGTTGCCCATGCTGTGGAAAGAGATTTTGTTCCGAGGCTAACATCCTTCGACACTTGAACCAGCCGATGGGACTCTGCTTTGGAATCAACTGGTATCAGGACCACTCTCAGATTCCTAACGACTCACAGTTATTTGGTCCTGTCATGCAATGGTCTGCCAACGTGACCGAACATGCTCATGTACAAGAAATCAAGGTTCCTGCTCACTCAAGCAACAACCAGAACTACTATGAACAAATTGCTCACTACCTTGACTGCTCTGACAAGTGTTTCCAATTTGACGTTGTCACATACATCACAACTCAGCCTAAAGAATCCCTACTCTCCAAAGAAGACCTCAACCTCAACAAAGACGATCACACCAATGCTGATGACTCAGACAGTGCTTCTCTCATCAAACACATGAATGTGTCATGTTCTACCATGAAATACTTCACCATTGTCAATACTATTTCACATGGTTTCATTCCCAATACCCCCACACCATATTGCACTTTTGCAACATCCACCACCGCATTTCATATTGCATATAAGCCTTCTCTCCAAACAACTGTTGACAAAGCTGCCACCCTTTTTGGAATTCCGGATCTCCATCCCGCATTGTGGGAATTTTTGCAACACACACAGGACCACACAAACATTTATAACATCTCTGATGTCAGGACTAGGGACCTTTATTGTCCCCTTCCATTTGATCGAATTCAAGTATGGTACAAGATATAACTTCAACAGTACTTGTACCACAAAGATAAACAAGTGGATGCCCCACAGACTTTGAGAGCATCCCCATCCTCCGCCAATTGCCCTCACGGTACATACAACACTGCCATTATGAGTCTGGGCTCAAATAGTGACTGGCCATGGCATGGTATTAATGGTATGACTTTGTGCTGCTACTGTTTCAAGTACACTATTAACCATGAAGTACGGTAGACCATATTGTCGTGCAGTTCAGACTGATCTTCCGCCCACTGAACAGTGACTATCTCACTGCTTATGTTCAGCACTTCAATGTTGTATCACAACAAGGAAGTCCAAGTAACATCCATACACGTATAGGAATGCATTTGCTGAGACGGGTGATGAGATCCAACGGAACATGGGTAGGGGATGTTGTTCCTGTTACTCACATACGATCTGGGATGCACTTGATTCCCAACTTCAGAAAAGAGGCTCATTCTCATTTATCCAGACAGAACAGTTATGAATTATTGTCTGATTTTTGGTTAAATAAATACTGGTCCAAAGAGTCTTTCTACGCATTATTTTCATAGCCACCACATGTGCTTGCATAGTCAATACACCTCAATTCAATCCATCAATTGATAAGTGGCAAATGAGTGATAGCCATCTGCACTGCTATCACCACTAAGTAATGTCTTCTCCAAACAGTCAAACCACCTCTACTGGCAAGCCAATTGAAAAGGTAACGTCAAACAGCCCATGATGTCAAGCTTCCCATTATTTATTATTTCTTTAACAAGCATGACACGCCACTTGTGCTGTGCACGGTTCATCAAGGTATGCAAGTGCAAGCAACGAGGGGGAACTGACCTGCAAATTCACAGCTTGCCATGCCCCCTCAATTTCAGCGTAGGAAAGACATTTATCGTGAATCAATGGACCCAAAAATTGTGGAAGACACAGCCCCGGTGCACTGGTTGCTCGATGAGCGCCAGATGACAGAATTACTGGCCAAACTCTTTCCTGACTCTAGATTGTTTTCTCTGGTGACTGGCTCAGATACTGCGAACGGAAACCTAGCCTGTGTTATTGATTCCATGGAGACAACACGGCAATTGTTGAAAGTTGAAGGGGATAAGACCTCACTATCTGGCCAGCCTTCAACTCGTCGTTAGGCTTACTTTCCCGATCTCTCAAGTTCAGAGTGTTTAGAAGAAAAAATCACTCTTTTCTTCAATGATATCATTCAGCATGTTCCAAATTCTCATATGTGCACAAGGTAAGTGAAACACTAGTTTTACATGCGGTTTCATTGATATCATACTAGACGATGGATAGGGAGTGTGGCGAACAACCCCGTGAGTGGCCTTAGTGGGGCAACCTGAAAGCCTGATCTTTTATTCTGCAAGGAGGGAATAATCAACAAGCGCAATACAAACAAAAAGAAGTTTGACATGAGGACTGACATTTACGCCATGGGAGAAGTGAAGAAGAAATACAGCAACAACAACAGGAAGGAGTTGTATGTTGAACTAGCCAGGAAGGTAGCCTTTCTATTCAAAGCCCAGGATGGACACCATGCGACACCTGGTATCCAGCTCTTGGGAACCAGAATTATTCTCACCCTATTCAATCGCGGGGGCTCGATCTCTACTTACCCCCTCGACATATATGAGCATTCCACAGAGTTTCTCCACATTATTCTTGGCGTCACGTTTGCGGATGGGACCATGCTCAGTTGCAATACCACTGTTTCACCTGCCCCAAATCACCATAAAAGAATTCAAATCGTCAAGCACACTACTCTTCTTCAGCGGGTCGCTGCATAGCCGTGGAACAACAGTCTGGAGTGGCAGAGCTTTGATTGACCAGGAAGATGAGGAGGTCGTCATCAAGGACTTGTGGATTGACCAATTACGGCAATACACGGAAGGTAGAATCTTAAAGATGTTGAAGATGGCTGGGGTGGAGGGTGTACTGAGACTGGTACACGAACAGCAAGTTCGAACTCAGCATCCCATCACAGAGGAGCCTGTCAATCACTTGACCCATATTCTCCATACACTCCTCGGAGACCCCCATCCATCATCCATGTACTATCTGCACATCCTGTCACATCTCATTTCAAAACCTAAAGGCTATCCGATTTTCAATTTCACTTCGCTTGCCAAGTTGCTCATCGGAGTCATTAACTATCTAAGTGGTGTGTCTCCCATGTTACCTACCCTTCAGCCCCGATAGCTTACGTCTTACAGCTCATCACAACACTGTTGAAAATGCACGCATACTTCACCGTGATGTCAGCCCATTCAACCTCTTGTTTGTTTTGGCATTACACAGCAATCTTGATGAGGGGTTCCTCGATTGAACCCTCGAGGGGCCTGTTCGAGCTTCTATTCAGGAAAAAATACGAAGGTTGCCATGTTGCAGCTTCCTTGGGGATTGGGGCTATGCTGTGCCCATTGATGAGGATTCTGACTTCACTCCTGGCACCATTCCTGCAGTTCACGTCAAAGGCGATCCAGCATCACTTCCTCAGTCCAACCTGAGAGATTTGCATGATATCATCATTCCTATGGCTGACAAGCCCCTCCTGAGTAACTCAAATGCGCCAATCAATGCAAGTCCACTTCACTGCATGGTACGTTACTGGTTACATGTTTATTCAGTCCTTATTCATGTGTACCAGGGTACGTGGGCATGGATGGCCACGGAGCTCAGTTACATTTCTATGTCTTGCTCGCTGTTTGTCTGTTGTACGACGTGCCTAGCAGAGCCAAATTGCCTAAAGACCTTTTCAAATGTTTTGATCCGTTTTTTGCCGTAATGGGGCCCAGCACCCTCAAAGTCGTCACAATCCAATCTGATTTCGACTGGATGGCACTTATCATACCATATATTGCCCCATATTTTCAACCTTTAATTCCCCTCCTGGAAAAAGTTTGCCAAAGACTCATTCTACCCATCAAACTACATAACAGGGCTGTTCAAGCCAATCATGACTTTACACACGACAAGTTCATTGATGCCATTGTCACGGTACTTGCGGAGCTTCCAGCAAAATACTGGCTACCAAAAGAATCGGGTGTGTGGAAAGCTTCCATGCATGCTACCTTGGTTCTGAGCTCCACCACCTCCACAGACTTTTCTACATTCCTGCTGGACGGTCCAGTGCCTTGCTTGCCTCTGATCCAGATCTCTGACACATCCTCCACAACTAGCTCCAAACACTGTCTTGAAAATGACAATGAGTTGGGCTCTCCTTTAGTGAAATGACACTCTTTGGCTACTGGGACTCCTGATTTACTGTTGGCGGGCCCATCAAATTCAGGAAGTGATGTTCTGAGTCCTGCTACAAGTTGGACCAATATTGATATTGCTAGCTCCCACTAGATTCTAGTACATTGTATGCTGATGTGCACCTGAATGTACCCTGAATGTACTGTGTACTGAATGACTCATAGTCTCATACTATTTATGCAATGAAATTTCACTGTTGCCTTGAAGTTAGTGCTACACTCGTCACCTGCCATTTGAGGTCAAATAGATTTTACAAATCACCACTGTATGTAATAAAACGTCCTTCATCAATATGCCTCTGCTTGCGGAACAAAACAGTGAAAAACCTGCCATCCATCCCTTGTCTTCTCTTATTTTGTGCGATGGCAGTCAAGTGCAGGATCATCTACGACTTGAGTGAAGACGATGCAGCTGTTCTGGCCCACAGTAATCGCGACTTACTTACAGTTGACTCTGGTGCAATCAGAGCACAATGTTCAGAGCACTCTGGGAGAGGTAATGGAGGCCACTTGGCTCACATGAAGCATCTCGAACGAATCCAAACAGAGAAGCCAAAGCATGCCTCAAAGATCGACATTACTACACAAAGAGAAGATGTCAATCCCATGGCGCTGTCCTCTCAAAACATCGGTGAATGCAGCGGAGAGGCTGGCTCTGATGGGGTGTTCACACAACCTACTGATAGACAACCTACTGTCACTCAATCGTCTTTGCAGCCACAATTCTTACAGGCACCACCTGGCTAGCAGTTTGGATTCAGACTTCTGGGTACCCCATCTCAGATGATCAATACACAGGCACCCACTCATACCCGGTTCCCTGGAGTGGCTTCACAGGCTTCTTCAATAGGTTCTAGGCAGTCACCTTCCCAGGATAATTCATTGTTCTCAGGTGGGTCTTTGGGAAATAACTCCACTGCAGCAACATCTTGCATGCCATCTGTTTGCTCTTCCTTTTCCACAGGTGGACAGCACAACCAATGTGATTCCTCATCCCGACACATATGAATGAATCACTCCATACTGACAATCTCCCACTTCTGCTTGTTCCATGACATCCGTCAGCACACCGCAAGCTGCTTGCGAACCATTCTTGGAGCCATATGGTGCCCACCACGAAAATCCTGCAAAATTGCAGTGAACAGTGTCTTTCTACAGCTTACCCTTTCACACACATAATTCTGGTCACAGCCTCTTTGCTGTGCCAGACCTCAATGATGCAGTGGATATGCAGGTAGGCCTTTTACTCAATGAGACCTCAGCTTAGTGTGCTAATCTATCCCTGCCTCTTGAGATTGATGAGGTCTCCCCCAGTGAGGATGACAGGATTGCAGAGGAAGCCCTTCGTCAAAGCCAAGATATCTCACAAGCTGTACATGGTACATTATAACTGTTGATTCGTTCAAGCTTATGTCTACCATTACAGCTGTAGACGATGAAGAACTGAGAGCACCGTTATCGCTGGGCATGTTGTTCAGCCTCAAGGTTGATCACGACTGAACCTTTTCTACAGACTTCTTTAGCAGAGCATTGCCATCTCCCAGTATGTAACATTCCATCAGATGAGCTGCACTGAATGTTATGGTGGTAGATAATGACCATGGAGTTGATGGCGCAAGTTTACCAGATGAAGGGAGACGTCCTGCTGCTGATCTGTTCAATGACGAGCCCCGGAGCCAGGCTTACCTTCAGCTCCATGGAGGCACCGTTGCTGTGTCCCATTCAAGTTGGCATAACAGTGCTTGAGGTATGTTGCACCACATCTGATGGCGCTGTAGTGCTCAGGATCGCTCTACGGTGATATCCAGATGATTGGCCACACTCTGGGCCTTCCCTGACGACATCCAGTCCAACTCCAACCACCTGACGACATCTTGGGCCAAAAGACCGATGGCCCGGACTGCTTTCAGCCCTATTGCAAGTGGACCGATGTTCTTGGCTCCACGTCCGCATGACCGACGCTTTTTCCTGCAGTCTGGACTATGCGTTGGCCCATCCTACAGTCCTTGGACCGCTTCCTTTCACTTCAGACCACTCTATTTAGATCTCCCCTATCTCTGACAGCGCGTAGTACCTTAGCTACGCTGTTTCGGGCCTATTTAAGAACTCTACATGTATTTACACATGTATCTACTTTTACCCACCACTTTGCTGTGCTTCTATCACCTGTCAGACCGCCCAAAAACCCTTCCCAACGCCCGAAGACCTTCCTATCTACCTCCTCTACCTTCTCCCAGTCTCTCCTTGACCTTCTCGACCGAGTCTGCACTTCGGACTTTCGGACTCCGCTTTCCCACGCCTTCGGATCAAGCGTCGGTCCTTCCTCGAGGCCTTAAGACATCAGCAAACGCTCTCGGACCCCCTTTGGGTCGAGCCTATTGCGCCCAAGACCCCTACCATTGGTCCCCTGTGTGTAAGCACAGAAAGGATCGCTGTTTTACAGTGCAGACCTACTAATACCATTGCAGACAATTCTGAGCGGGTAGCTGTTGATGGTGTGAGGTCACAATCTCAACCGCATTTGCCTGTATCTCATTCGTCTGGTGACTTTCCTGCAAGTCAACCATCCCTCCCTGCACAACACCCTGAGAATGGCTATTGTGCTCGAGGTATGTTACACCACATCTAATGACGAGGACTTACCTCTGTCATCATAGGTCATGCTGAAGGGGCAAACAATGATGGTGCGGTGTCACAATCTCAACCAACTTGACCTGCATCTTGTCCATCTCGTGACCCTACCGCAAGCCAACCTTCCCTGCCTGTGCAACCCCCTGAGAATGTCGTAACCATACACCGCTGACACAATCATGCCCTGCGCTTGCCAAGTAACTCACAACTACTTGTAGCTGGGCAGCAGCAGGCTGTGTCTGCTAACCAGCCAGCTGGGTCCGCTAACCAACAGGCTGTGTCCAGTAATGATGGCACACACAGAGCTGCTAACAACAACAATGCCCAAGACCCTAACAATCCCGTGGTTGGCCCGGTAGCGGAACATGCTGAACCCTGGCAACTTCAATATTATGACCCGCCAACTTGTGACGTGATTGAGCGCACAAAGCAGTTTTCCCACTGTGATGCTGCCTCTATTGATCCTTTCCCTAACTGTGCTACATTTAACACCAAAGCTGTTGAGTACATTGACAAGGCGATTGCTGAATGCCGAGCTTGAGGTTTGATTGTTTCGGACTGTAAATGATTACATTTTGATCACCATTGTAACCTAATATTAAGGACCTTCAGGTTGGTGGCCTCACCACTCCTCAAGCATCATGAGACTCGTGCGTAAATTTCTTCCTGCTTATATACACCATAGAGTGAACACTTGGCCACACTAGTTATGGGAGGACCTTGGTAGCTGGCATTCTGCTCTGAGGAAAAAGGCCCAAACATTCATTACTCAACAATACACATGGGATCCTGAAAACCACCGCAAGCACAACATCCAAATCACAAAGAATCTATTGAGCGGCAGCAGCTTATTTTTACGGGATGGTACTGATGCTGAGGTAAGATTGATCCATTTGTGATCAAGCCAACTGATGCTGCGAGAAGGGTCATGTAAATAACTTTGCGCATCCCACCCTTTCAGGCCTTATCATGGACTTCTTTTATGCCGGTGTGGCTTCAGTTGGCAAATTGTTTCCAGAGGTATTTGCTGGAGAGGTTCCGAGGGTCATAGTGGCTATTGCCACCACAGCTGTTTGTTGCTCATATGTTTTTTCATCTCTTGACACTGATCAACGCATAGCTCAAAGTTGTTCTAGACGAGGCTGCTTCGGACCAGGGCAAAGTTAATTTTAGAGTTATGATTTACGTGCTGGTATACATGGAGATTCTCGGGCTAATGAGCAAGTGCAACAGCAGCGCTATTCACCAAGCCAAAACAAAAGTGTTGTGTCAGTGATGGGCTCAACTTGGGAAGTAGATATCATCCTACTCTATGTCATCTCTAATTTCACACAATCATTAGCAATGGCAGAAGCAGTGATGATCAGCAAGCAGTTGTTGATGGGTGTGGCTTTGATGTCAGTCTTGACTAGTGCTATGATACTGTTAGCATTTGTTTTATGGAATCTCGTCTTATGTTGAAAACTGTTGAATCCTGTTGTTTGACCCTGCCTGCCAGTCAGAGTAGTCTATCACAGCCTTGGACATACTTGTCCAGTTCAGTCCAGATTATGATACTGGTGCTATTGTCCCATTCTGGAATACTGTCCCTAGTGTAGTCTAGGATGGACCAGAACAGAACCAAACTAGGAGCTTTTGTCCAGATCTAGCCAAGTGGGAATCTAGCTGTAGACTCTGTGAAACCTGCTTGGCCAGACAGTACTGTCCAGCTCTGTCCAGCTGAGGGTTGTTTTGCTGATGTAGTGGTGGCCAAGTTGTTGACTGGCTTCCTGCCGTAACTTTGACTAACAACAATTTTCTCATCACAAAGGTGAAGGAGGAAAAAGGACAAACTGGAAAGCCCACATGAGTAAATTTCAAGGTGGCTGTATGGCATGCGTTGTTTCAGGTTCTTCTCAAAACAATTGCGAAGCACTCAAAAACCAGTTGCTGGGTGAGGTGCTGGGATGATAATGCATGCCACCTCTTCCGTTAGAACTAGGTCCACTCACTCTGCTATAGCTCCAGAATATTGGTGCTAAGAGATTGAATGAGTTTGGGACTTTGGCTTCAGCCACTCAAGTGGAGTGCTGTGCCCTTGCTGCTTATAGTGTTAGTCCTGGATTTGCGGAAAGGACAACAGAGGGGAGGACAGGGGAGACTCAAAGTGGACTGAGTTGCGGAGTGAGAATATCTAGTCGATAATCAGACTGAGAAGTACAGAGGTCATATCTACAACTATATATGTATATGGAGTGTGGACATCGCATTAGTAACAAAGTACAGCTATGAGTATGTCAGGAATAAAGATAACTGGAGGGCAGAGAATGGAGTCAGGGATATACATAGCCGGAGCTGTGTGGCATAGGCAAGCACAGGTGGGGAGGGATCTAAGAGGTAAGACTAAGACTAAAGGGATTACAAGGGTGAACATAAACAGAAATAAAACTGAGATGGATGGCAGAGTGAAACTCCAAAGGCGTGGTGTTGCATCTAATGCGAGATCACAGCGGAGTTCATGAGTTCTTGGTGTCAGAGTGTGTTGGAACATGGCAGAGTGGACTTGGAACATGGCATATGACATCTTCCCTTAAATCCTAATTTTATCAGCTGATTACAAGGAACAGTATGTTGTCAATACACTGTCAATGATGATATTTATTGATTGTATCTGCAAGGTGTGTCATGACACTCATTTGAGGTGTCATGTTAAAGTTTCCCTATCTAGTTTGCCTGATCTCCCATGATCAACTTTCAATGCTTGGATAATCCAGGCCTTTTGAACAACGATCTACGAAGCAAACATCCTGAACCATTCAATGTGCTCAGGAGGCTGAATCTACTGAAGAAAAAGAGGCCGTCTTATTGGCTCAAAGTTTAAGGGATGTTGATGTGAGTCTCTTTGTTAGTACTTTTTTCTGCTCATTAAAATACTTTACTAGAATGCATTTAGTGTTGTTGAACATGCAGATTTTATTCAGTGATCTCATTTGACCATTTCTATGCTAACCATGAAGGCATGTTTGGTGACCATCCATTTGCCAAGTT
>JBBPMC010000390.1:0-23980 GCA_038090115.1 Strobilomyces echinocephalus | reverse complement strand
CATAATACAGTATGCAACACATTCCCAAAACACCTTGAAAAGTTTGTGACGACACACAGAAAACTTGTCTCTTAGACACATCTTTTGGTAGTAAAAGATGTGTCTAAGAGACCCCCAGATGGAGTCCCCTGAAGTGCCAAGGAGTGGTGAATCATGTGTCTCCCCTATGTTCTCAATATATGTTCAAAACATATCATGGAGCAGTACCATAAAACTGACTTTAGTTGCTGATAAGGATTGGATTGATCAGTCCAATAACCCAATCAATAAAGACACCTATCTGGCTGCTCTACGATATGATCCTATCAACTGTGTCCAACATGTTATCAAGTCCATCCATGCATTAGCTCTTCATTGTGAAGCATTCTCAGATACTATTGTTAATGGTAATACAAGGCAATTATGGGTCAATGAAAATGAACAACACACTAATATCCAAGTCCATGAGCTGTTACATAATGTCCCATCACACTGAGACTCCATCTACATCATGATTGACCACATGTGGGAGTTACAGCCAGTATATGAGCCTTACATGAACAGCTACACCAAGTAACAGTTCACTTTTCTAGGCTATCAATCAAATTTTCAGCCTACCAACCCAGCGTGACATCACAACCCACAAGCTCAAAGATATAGAATGGTTGATCCTGCAAGACATGGAACTCATTCTCGAGGTATGTTTTTATATGACATTGACGGTGAACCTTATGTGAGACAACATGCTCTTTTTATTAAGATTCCTCACCTTTCTCAAGGCAAGATTTTATCAGAAAGTATACCAATACTTGGTGCTGTCCTCCCTTTCTTTGAGTTGTTCATCAGCCAATGGAAATTATTGGCTGAGAAAATTCCACATTGTGAACCTCTCATTCATCCTGGCTTGAAATGTACTGATGAATACTATGGCTGCCTTTTCAAGACTAATTTATAATTTATACCTCATCACCATGTGTACATAATTTCATATCCAAAGCAACAGTTACTAATCTAGACAATATCAGTCATGGATCCTAATATTTGTCTCTTGTATGTCATAAGCAACTGGTCAACTGAACAGCAAACTAGATCAAGAAGAGCAGTGTTATGTTTGATATATATATACTTGCTTGAGGTATTTCAAATTTCTGACTATTCTATTTTCGCAGATAGAATAGTATAAAATGGAACCTCCTGCCCTAACCATGGCTGCAGCTGTGAATTTGCAACCCATCAGACTGCACAACCTAAGTCACTCACTTGTGGAGAAGTTTGGAATCACATCTAGTGATTCTGGTCCATATACATACTAGTGCTGCTCCATTACCAGTTACTGTCAAGGAAGAGCTGAATGTGTATCTTGAAGTTCAAGTTCAAGTGAGCACTAATCCAGTTACCTTCTGGCAAGTACTTCATTGTTGGCAGGTCATTAATACTCTGCAATACTAATGTCTGTTCTTGCTTAGCTTTTGCAATCCACCTACCCAACCCTGTTTTCTATTGCCATGGATTACCTCTCCATTCAGGCTTCCTCATTTTTATCCAAGAGAGTTTCATCCAGGTCAGAGACAATAACAAAGCAGTGCAACAGCATTGGCCTGACACTAATGGAAGTGCTACAGTTGACAAAGTTCTTTGTGAAGAAACAAACGCTTGGCAGACTTAACTTTATGAAAGGCTGAGTTATATCAGAGCAAGAAATGTTGCAGGATTGCATTGATGAAGATCTACTTGCAAAAATTTTGACCAGAACCCATCCTGCAGCCACCATGACAAACTGATGGACGAAATCATGGTGTTTATTGCAGAACAAGAGAAGGGACTTGGTTCTGAGAGCTGCATATGACAGCTCCTGTTAAACATCTGAATAGAGGCAGCTGGAGTCCAATGTAAAAGACTAGTATTGGGTGCTACAATACACTAGAGACATATCTGGAGTCCGATGTAAGAGACTAAAGAACAGTACATTGGACTCTGAGGTTCTATACTATGGAACCACAACAACTATACATAATAACAAGTTCAGCCACAAAGTGGCTGAAGTGAACACCAGGCACAAGAGTGCCTCAATGCTGACACACAGGCATGCCATGGTGCGCAATCATCAGGCACACAACAGCTCCATCTTTCATACATATATTGTGATTTGCCATCCAATATTTGAATGTCAAGTACACATGTTACATCATCACAACAGATGAGAACTTCGTTAGTAGTTATGTAATTCAGCTTCCAGTCTCTGGATCAATGAACATGTCACAGTTGTTCATATATACCCCACCTTCCAACAGCAATCTCTTTCATGGCTTCAGCCCCATCCATATGACATCACCCCACTCATCCAGCCACTGGCACCACATTGTTTGCTTCCACTCCCATACCCCCTTCTTTATCTTCTCCCATTTCTAGACTCTGAGATGACCTAGCTCCATACTGTGATACTTTCAGATTTTGTGGGAGGGAGAGACAGGACATGTTCACAAGAGCTCTATCATGGTTGCTGGAGTAGGACTATGCCCGGTGATGTTTTGGTGACTCCACTGTGCGGTGCATCATTCGCATGCCTCTTGCAAGTCTTGTTCATCCTCATCTGACCACTCTTCTTTCCCTTTTTTTCTAGTACATTTGTTGTCTGGTAAAGGGCAAAGTGAGGCAACGTGGATGTTGCTTGAGTTTTTAGCCATGGTGTTGTCCTTCATCAGCAAACTAACCCTTTACCTTAGCTAAAACTCCAGAATTTAGCTGAGCCACAGTCTAGCCCAAAGCATCACAGCTCATGACAGGGTTGGATAAGTTGGGTAAATCTAAGTAACCATACAAAATACATATGAACACTGCTATACTTCCAACTGCACATCAGAAAAAAATTAACAAGTTCAACTAATCTAATCTAATGTTAAGGGTGGCAGATAGTTCATGTGATGCCAAATCTGTCACTACAGTCAGTAAGTATTGAATCAAGAGAAAATATGCACCTCTGACTTTTAACCTATGACATGGTAAATATGCTTCACAAATTGCATGTTCGCAGACAGCCAAGTAACCACTTTGTTGAATGGAGAGGTGGACATAGTGAATAAGTTCATCTGCAGCATGCAATTGTTCTGGGCATTTTCAAGGAAAAGTTGATTGAGTTGTAAAGTAATGGTATTGCGAGTGAGATCATTCCATATGTGAGAGATTACTTTGTTACTCTGTGCAGCCTCTAGCAGCAAGTAGGCTTCTGTACTGCTCGGTGGGAAAGGAACAATGCAGCCTTGAAGATATGGGCCAGGCAGCCTAAAATTGAGTGTCTTAGAAGGCCATGAGTCAGTGACATAGTACTCAAGAGTGTTACTTACCACTGGTACACTTGATGAATTGTAGCAGTCATCAGCTTCCATGTCAGGAAGCTTGAAGTCTCCTTGAACACGAGATCCATTAGACAGCTCAAACTGGCCCAATCGAGGCTGCTGGAAAGCTGGAGAAATCATATCTTGCTGAAGCTCAATGCTTGGAGCAAAGTAAAATCATTCATCTGAATTGTAGTATGGATGACATTTGTGGTGTGATCCTGGCCCCTGGGCTGGGTCATCCATACTTGGATTTGCAGGAAAGGGGTAAGTTTTTGGGCCAGAGTTGGTCATACTATTGTTGAGGATGGCAATGAGGAGGGATAATGAAGGGGGTGATGGAGAAACTCATATGTGGGACAAAGAAACATGTGTATCACATGTGTAAGTACTTTTTGGAGGAAATGTTATGTAATGTTTTTGTTGTAGTTGTGTAAGTACTATTACCCTACTATGCTTTCCTTACCTGTGATCATGCCCCAAGCCAAAACCACTCACAGATGTCTTAAAACCATCAGTTGCCCCTATTGCAGTAAGAAGTTCTGTACAGAGACAAATGTTTTGCAGCACATGAATCAGCCCTCTGATCCATGCTACAGAAGCATATCTTTATTTGACACTGAGACTACTGTCAACTGATTGCTGGCTTGGCAGCTCCCCCTCTCCCAACTCACACTAACCTGAAGAAGATCTTAGTCCTGAGCTACCTGCAAGTCCTATCTTATCTAGAGACATTGAAATAAGTGATGTTGAGTCAAAATTTGTATTCCCTGATAAACACACTCCCTCCACACCTTCTTGATTTGGTGTTGAGGAGCTCTGCCCAAGATGGTTCATGGAGACGTTTGAGGGATGCAGGAAAACCTTTCCTGGTGGAAAAACCTTTATGAATGACTTTTGGACCAATCAGTATGTGGAGCAAAGGCATGAAAATATCTACTATCCTTGGGCATCAAATCAGGAGTGGGCATTTGCATCCTGGTTATTACATTCTCAGCTCAGCATGGCAGCCATTGACAGTCTTCTATCACTTGATATTGTAAATAACCATCCTCAGTTCCATTTGTCTCAGCCTTTGATCCCCTACAGATTAAATGTACTTCACTGTCTTTTTGTTCTACTAAAGAGCTTAGAACACAGGTGGAAATACTTCCGTCTGGACCAAAGTGGACATGTCAAACTCTGCAGCCTGAGTATCCCATGAAGCAGCCACTTCATCTATTCTATCACAATCTAATTGACTATCTTTAAACATTTCTCAGTCACCTGCTTTTTATATCTCATATTTCGTTCATTCCCTACAAGATATAGACCTATGCTGCAAAGCTTTGTCATATTTACGATGAATGGTTAAGTGGCGATATCCAAAATTTAGGTGACCCTCATTGACATCCTCCTTACACTGCCAAGAAAACACACTCTGCAATTCACCTTGCTCGCTCATAGTGTTGTCAATCTGGTGTAGATGGACTGGGGCTATTGTGTCCTAGCAATTTTATTACCATTGAACCACTACATCATTTTCATTGATTCACCTGGGATTATAACATAAAGTTGTGCATCTCAGCACTTGGTGCTACTGAGCTAGACTTCCATTTTTCCATCATCCAGACCCTTGTCAGATACTGAGCATTTGATGATGGTATATCCAAATTGAAACAGGTTACTGATCATGATCACCATGCTGTACAGTGCTATATCATTGGTGTTGTGACTGGTGGCATTCCTCAGAGGTTCCTTGTTGCCATCCATGCACTTCTAGACTTTTGATACCTGGCACAAGCTCCAGCATTCATTACACACTCCATTGATCAGCTTACCAAGGCACTTCAAGAATTTCACGACCACAAAGATGCTATCATCTGTCACGGTGCTCAAAGTGACTTGGAAATTCCCAAGCTGGAACTTCTTTAGTGTGTGGTCCCTGGCATCCACCAATCTAAAGCCCCAATGCAGTGAACTACTGATGTCATGGAGCATACACATGTTGATGAAATCAAAGTACCAGCTCATACTGGCAACAACCAGAACTACTACAGTCAGATTGCCTGCCACCTAGACAGGCTTAATAAGTGCCTCAGATTTGACCTAGCTATGTACATTGAGGAGCAGTGCAACATGGATCCAGCAGATGATGAAGGATTTGCTGAGGACACTGACGAAGATCATAAACCTAATGTGGAGAAGCTCTCTATCTCCAAGTATGTTACTTCAATGCACCCTATTGTCGACTACTTTTCTACCTCCCTTACCCTTCTGAATGGATCTGATCCTGCCACTCCGAGACCTTTTCACACCATTGCTACCTCAATGACTGCACTTCATGTTGTGGTCAAGCTCTCATCATGGCTCACTGTTGCTGAAGCTGCCCTCACATATATACAAGCTGCCTGATCTCACTCCCACTGTTTCTGCATGCCTCACAGAACATGATAGGAGGTTCACACCTCCATGCCCTTGGACAACATCAAGTTGCAAATTTGGCACAGTGTTCATGTACAACAAATGTCATATCACAACAGGGATTTAGAGCTGCTCCAGATGCTTCACACTATTCCTTCATCAGCTACAAACCCCCATGGTCAATATAATTTGGTGATTGTCAGCATTGAAACCCATGAGCAACTGGCCAAAGTGTGAGTTGGTTGATCATGCAGTTATTCAACTCAGGCTCATATTCTGACTTCTACATTGTGATTACTTCGCTACATACATTCAGCACTTCAACACCAGAAATATAGGCACAGTGACTAGAATGCACCTACTCAAAAGAGTGATGAGGGCAAATGGGGAGATTGTATTGGTGAAGTCATTCCAATGACACTTGTTCATTCCCCTGCTCATATTATCCCTAACTTCAGCACTGAAGGTCATCTATGTTTAAATAAGCCGAGCAGTTATAAACTGAGTTACGAATTCTGGCTCAACAAATACTGGTCAAAGGAGCTATATTACACATTATCTCCAAGCTAGGCTGTCACCATGACTACCAAGTTGCCAAGTTGTTGCTCTTAACTCGTAATGCATAATTGTCCTCATGTATTTTTTATCGCATGATGCTATTGATTCAGTCTGATTACCATCCATCTTGCTGCTGCTTTCAACCTCTCACTGACTTGCTCATTGAACATGATGGAGAAATCTTTAACCAATGTAACTTTGGCTGCCAAGTGAGCAATCAAGAATGATATTAAGATAGATAGTGAGGTGTACAGACCTGGAGTCCACTGTGAGCAACTAAGGAGGAGACACAGTGGACTTCCAGAATATATATGCACTTCTAATAAACAAACACAAACACAACAAGGCTGGGGGTTCGACTCCCAGCCTGGGCAATCATTTTAGTAGGCCAAAAAAAAGGCGAAATCACAGAATTCAACACTATGCACCATCCAATGGTTTGTCTGCTGACTTGGCATCCTATTTGCTGCAAGGGTAGAACAGAAAGTGGCTTGTTTGGTGCTCATATTGAAGAGATATAGAACTGAACTCACAAACAGGATGCGCCATACTTTTTATGTACAGTAGCACAGATCTTGTTGAGAAACTTTGTGAGCAGTGCTTTACAACTCCTATATTTGCCTTGCTCAGATATGGGATAATCAATCCACCTTCTTTGGCATTTCCCCTTCAATGAAGTGTTGACATTGTGACCCTCATCTTGCAAGATTTTGAATAAACCAGCCAATGTTTGCTTATCTGGAAGTATCAGGTGTTGTGGGTAAATGTTTAGGAATATGATGCTATTCTCTTGTTGATAAAGTAGTATGGTTCTCTTCTAGCTGTCATTTTCAACCAGCTGGTCCATTGTGGGATGATGCCAGTCTGTTTTGTGCCTCAGGTACTGGGGTATGATTGGTAGCTATACTCTTCAGTGAGCATTCTCATCTGAAGCTGCAAACTGAGGTTTACTAAGTTGTATGGTGTAGTCTGCACAGTGATTCACTACAAGAAAGTAGGTCAATTTTTTCAGTTTAGTCATACTGATTAGTCACTCATGCCTTGCACAGTGGACTCCAGAGTCGTCCTGAGTTGATCCAGTGGTGGCTAAGTGCCCCAACCAACCTTTTCACTTTAAACACATACGCATCAAGAAAATCTGACATCATCTGCTATTTTTGACCCTATCACCTGTCTTTCCTGGAAACAGGTTGTCACATTTTGTGAGGTCAAGAATCACTCTAGCTCCAAGACAGAAAAAGAGGCATTCATTGAAATTGCTGAAAAAGCCTCATGTCTTCTGGGTGCATAAGACGGCCACCATTTCATCTTGTGTATTCAAATCCTAGCTAGAATCATCTATATATCTGACAACATTCCACCGTGGTGGTTCCGTCTTGACTTGCCCCTTCAACATTAATACTTCCCCACTGCTGGGAGGAGATGCGAGCTCCCAGGGATGCGATGCGAGCATTCTTGAAGTGATGAGCTTCTTCTGTGACAGAAGAAGGGATGGGAATCGGGTCCCAAGCAAGGTAAGTGTTTTCATCATGGAGGGTGAAAACCTCCTGAAGAAGATCGTCTCATTGACAGTAAATGCAACTGAGGTCACTGATGAGTTGTCCATACGACTCTCATGAGCTCATATGGGCTGTGAAGTCAGCCAGACGTGCAACTGCATCAAAAAAGGAAGCACCGCTAGCAGCGGCCACCACACCAGTGTGCGCAGTGTACTCACTGCACTCCCAACATGTGCCAGAATGGCAGACAAGAGGGAGGAGCGGGTGGCAGAGCCACTGGGGATGTGAGTCGTCATAAAAGGGGAAACGATCCCGACAATGCTTGTGCAAACATGACGCGTTGCAAGGCAGGAAAGAGTTGTGCTACAGAGGACAGTGATGAGGAGTGGGCAGGCTCCAAGGGCAACACTGCACGTTTAGCCATGTTGCTGATGCAACAGGGGTGACAGGATGATTGTGGTTTGAAGGAAAGAAATGTGCAAAGGTCCGTGTGTAATTAAGGTGAAGTGGATTTGAAAAAGGAAAACAATGAAAAAAGGAAATTGATTGTCTATCCTATCTACACGTGATGTTGTTTTTTGTTATTTGAACTTTATTCATTTTTTCTTCTTTCTTTCTTTGGTTTGTTTACCTTTATTATCGTTTGTGGGACTCAGTGTCCCTTAGGCCTCCAACCAGTGGAGGTCTTTGTGTGTTGGAGTGTGTCCCTCCCTATGGGGCAGGGAATGTACATCTCTCACACCTTGGAGCTCGAGGTACCTATCAAGGGCCTCAAGCTCCTCACAGTTGGAGTGTGGCTCCCATGTGGAATCACCCAGGTTCCATTTTACAAGGAACTTGACAGTGTTCCCATCCCACTGATGAGTGAGGATCTCATTAACAAGTCACTTGTCTTTTCGTTGGTATTCCTGATATCATAGAATGTGCGTGCATTTCATTTGGGGAGTGACTCATCACTTTTCTCATATCAGCATAGCAATCCAATGTGGAACATCGTGTGTATACACCTTCTCATTCCTTCTGGTAAATCCAGAGTGTAGGTGTCAGTGGTGCCATCCCTCCTTAGGACCTTCATTGGTCCAATGTACCTTGGGACAAGCTTCCTAGCTCATCCTTTCAGCATTGCCAAGTTCTCAGTAGAGAGGTATACCATCTCTCCTACTTGGAGGACTGTTCCCTCTGAACACCTTTTGTTTGTGTGGTGTATCTAAAACACCCTACTTGAAATGATGGCATCATGTGCCATTGCCAGGTTATTCTTGGCCTGGTGGACAAAAGTCTGTACTCCTGGGGCAGTGTCTGGGCCCCATTCATTCAGTCGTAGCAACAGCTCGTAGATGTACCTGTATTTGAGTTTGAATGGAGTGAACCCTGTTGAGCTGCTGATGCTTGAATTGATCGCAAATTCAGTCATGGGCAATTGTTCAGCCCAGTTGCCTTGGTCTGGTCGAACCACCAGACATAGTATTTGTACTACATTTCGGATGGCCCATTCAGAGGCACCATCTGTCTGTGGGTGAAACACAGTCGACATTAGGAGTTTTACTCCTAGCACATGATGTAATTTGCACCAGAATTTCAAAGTGAACTTTGCATCTCGATTAGAGACAATTGTCTCAGGTAGTCCGTGAAGTCAAACAACTTCTTGTATGAACTTTGCAGCAAGTTCCGATGCACAGATCATCGTTGTCACAGGTATCAAATGTATCATTGATGTTAGATGGCATAGAATGATCCAGAGGTAGTCGTATCCCTCGCTTGGTGGAAATGGTCCCACAAAGTCCATCGATATGGACTCCCACGGTCTCTTCGGAATCAGTAGACTGTATAGCAGTCCTTGAGGTAATTGATTTTTCTTCTTGGTGGTTTGGCAAGTTGGACAAGTTTTACAGAACTTGTCTACATCCTTGCCAAGTCTAGGCCACCAGAATCAATGGCAGATATCATCCGCCCTTCATAATGCACTGAAGTGCCCCAGAGCCCGATGGGCCTAGTCTATAACCATGGTGATTAGATTATCACCCTTACATTCTACTCTTGGGAGACATAATACCTCCTCGTCTACTCCATTTTTTGTGTAGAGGAGACCTTTCCTTTTCTGAAATCAAGGATATTGTTTAATATTGATCAGGACTTTGGTGCACACAGGTTTATTTTTATATCCCAAGCAAATAGCTTTAAGGAGTTCAGGTCAATCCCTGAATTTTACTGGATGGACTGGTGATGTCCCAGTGGATTTGAGAATTGTTGGATCTTCCTCCACACTAGTGTGAGGAGGTTCCTCAATCATCCTTTTCACTGCTGAGGCCATTTCTTGGGCCTCCAGTATACGAGCTTCTCACTTTTCTTTAAGCTGCTGTAGAGCTCAGTATCGCTCTAGGGTGATATCCACGCAATTGGCCACTTTTCAGGCCTGCCCCGACGACAGCTAGTCCAACCCCAACCACCTGACGACGTCTCGGGCCAAAAGACTGATGGCCCGGACCGCTTTCGGCCCTATTGCAAGTGGACCAACGTTCTCGGCCCAAAGTCCGCATGACCGATGCTTTTTCCCGTGGTCCGGACTATGCGTCGGCCCATTTTACAGTCCTCGGACCGCTTCCTTTCACTTCGGACCACCCTATTTAGGTCTCCCCTATCTCTGACAGCGCGTAGTACCTTAGCTATGCTGTTTCAGACCTACTTAAGGACTTCACATGTATTTACACATGTATCTACCTTTTATCTACTCTTAACCACCATCTACCTGTGCTTCTACCACCTGTCAGACCGCCCGAAAACCCTTCCCAGCGCCCAAAGACCTTCCTACCTACCTCCTCTACCTTCCCCCAGTCTCTCCTCGACCTTCTCGACCGAGTCCGCACTTCGGACTTTCGGACTCCGCTTTCCCACGCCTTTGGACCAAGCGTCGGTCCATCCTCGAGGCCTCAAGACATCAGCAAACGCTCTTGGACCCCCTTTGGGTCGAGCCTATCGTGCCCAAGACCCCTACCATTGGTCCCCTGTGCGTAAGCACAGAGAGGATCGCTGTTTTACACCGCCTGCTCTTCTGGAGACTTGTCTCCCCTTCTGTACTCATGGTTTTAAGTTCTAACCATTGATCTTGGGGAAGATCATCCCCTTCCGGGTCTAGGTGGATATCCACCATTGCCCAGTCTTTTTTTTTTTTGGAGGCATTGTCACCCTTCTCTTTCTTGTAGTACCGAGATAAGCAGTCTGCTACACAGTTCCCAGAACCTTTCACATATACAATCGTCACATCGAATCATGACATGTAGTTAATCCAACAGATTTGTCTACTTGATAGCTTCCACTGTGTTTTGAGATATCCCAACACCTCATAATTGGTTATGATCGTAAATTTGAAGCCGAGAAGTTTGTCTTCCCATTTTAATAGAGCTTTAATTATCACAAGGGTTTCTCGCCCGAATGTCCTTTAATTCTGTTGAGCATTGCTCAATTTTTGGACATAAATCCTACTGGACAACAGGTTCACCAACTCCATAGAGAAATGCGTCAGACATGAGCCATATGGGCTCATCTTTTCATAGATCAATTGGTCTAAGGATCAAGTATTTGCATGCCAGATCCTTGATCATTTGGAAGCACTGATCATGGATTTCTCTCCACAAGAATGGGTGTCCATTTCTCTAGATCTGTCATATACCGTATTCCAAGTCCACTCCACCACGTTCCGACACACTCTGACACCAAGAACTCATGAACTCCGCCGCGATCTCACATTAGACGCAACGCCGCGCCTTCGGAGTTTCACTCCGCCACCCGTCTCAGTTCTGCTTCCGCTTATGTTCATCCTTGTAATCTCTTTAGTCTTAGTCTCGCCTCTTAGATCCCTCCGCACCTGTGCTCGCTTATGCCGCACAGCTCCGGCTATGTATGTCCCCGATTCTATTCTCCGCCCTCCAGTTATCTTCATTCCCATCTTACTCATAGCTATACTCTGTTACTAATGCGATGTCCGCACTCCATATATATAGTTGTAGATATAACCTCTGTACCTTCAGTCTGATTATCGACTAGATATCCTCATTCCACAACTCAGTCCACTTCGAGTCTCCCCTGTCCTCCCCTCTGTTGTCCTCTCTGCAAATCCGGGACTAACATCGTGAGTAGCAAGGGCGCAGTGCTCCGCTTGAGTCACTGAAGCTGAAGTCCCAAACCCACCCGACCTCTTAGCTCTGATGTTCCGGAGCTATAGCGGAGTGAGCGGACCCAGTTCTAACAGGATCCCAGTAAGAGGCATCATATATGCTGATACATCATACATCTGGCATGAATTGCACCAGGTACTCTACAAGTCCTACAAACTGTTGGACTTCATTTAAGGACTTCGGTGTCCTCCAGTTATGAATATAGGACATTTTGTCCCTATCAGCATGTATGCCCTTCTGGTCAATGATATGATCCAAGCAGTCAAATCTTTCAGCATAGAATTGCACTTCTCCTATTCTAGGAAGAAGTTTACCCTTTCTAATATTTCAAATACTGTTTGGAGGTGCCATTCGTGGTCCTCCCGGGTGTTGCTATAGACGAATATATCGTTGAGGTAGACATACACAAATCGTCCAATGTGATCTCTAAAGATCACGGTCATCAGATGTTGGAACATCACAGGGGTATTTCAATCCCCCTGTTGCATTACCTGATTTATATAAGTCCCATAGATCATTGCAAAGGCTGTCTTCCATATGTGCTGTAGTTCGATCCTAACCTGCTCGTAAGCATTCAATAGGTTGATTTTTGAGCAGTAATTCGCTCTGGCCACATCCATATGGATTTGATCTTGATCTAGGAATGGGGTCATGTCCTTAACCATGTCGTCATTCCTTTTTCGACAGTCTATGACTGTCCTGAGCTTGCCACTCTTTTTTGAGATGCATAGCATTGGTGCAGCCTGAGGGACGCTTTTTATTACCCATCAACTGGCCTTGGTGTATAGTTAGATTTTATCTGACAGTTGTTGTTTTAGTGCATCAGCGCATCAGGGAAGATGATAAGCATATTGCTTATTCTCTTCTACTAGTGGGATGCAATGATTTACTTTCCACAATGGAGGTAATTGAGTGATCATTCCTCCTAATTGACTTTTATATTTATGGAACCAGACGTTCTGTAGGTGAGGGATATCGTGGTCCCTCGACAATTCCATATACATGGCCATGAAACACTTTTCGGTGGTCGGCGATGAACTTGCCTTTTTATTCTGTCTGTCCCCTCCTCTATAATTACCTGGATTTGAAAGGTCTCAATCCTCTTGGTCTCTGTAATCTTAAGGGTTACTCTCCCTTCATTGGTGGATTTCATTTCTACCACCACCGTGTCATTGAAGGGGTCTCCTTGCCCTTCCATGTGGACATCGACTGGGTGGTCCCTTTCATTTGCTCAGGTCCTGTCACAAGCCATCTGATGTGGTACAGCGGAGCCCCATTGCAACCCATAGAGGTGTTGGATTATATCTGAGCTTTGGCCAGACAAGTATGCTAGTTGGTTCGGCATGTCCACGCAAAAGCCCTGATGGTCAGTGCGACCTCTGGTCCTGCGAGGAGGGGATCCCCCTCATGACTCACACTTCATGGGTGTGGGCGTGACACTACTAGATGTCAAAATTCTAGGACTATTAGTCCTACTTGCTGAAATTCTTTCAGCCTCTCTAAATATAGCTGTCATTGCTCTATCAAGGAGGTGCTGTTGATTATGTCTGATATGTGGCCCAAGGGGGTTATATCCTTCCGGACCTTTGGCATATTCAGCCCATTGATGACCAACATCCTTGAGATATTTGTTAACCGTTGCTAACGCAACCTGGGGGTCAATGGGGATATTTTCCTCACCCTGGTCCCTCAAGGAGGTATAGTACCCTCAGTATATATCAGTCGAAGGGGACTTGTGGTCCCTGTCACTATTTCTGATTCCACCATCAATCAGGATAGATCAAGGTTGCTGCATTGTAGTGTTAACAGACTCAGTGGGTCCATTGTTGACCATGTTGTCGACCTTTCAGTAATACTCATCGGTCTTGGGGCCAGAAAATCACTGGACATAGAGGCGGTCACTGCCCATGTTGATCCTTGACCAGCATTGCCAGCAAGGATCAAAGGGGCGGTCTCTTTTTCTTTGCCCTTTTTGCTACCTGTCAATTTGACAGGTGGCTCTTTCAGCGTAGTATGCAGGTTGTCTTTTGGAGGTGGGTCACCTTCACCTCCTTGCAGCATTGCCACTGTGGCCCTTGCCATGCTGCGAGTTACTGTACGACTCATCTTGTGAATCCATTTTTACACAACTCAAAAAAGTTGTAAGGGGTGTATAAGAGTCACTATGCTCTCAGACTCACGTGGGCGAGTTGAACTGCTATAGGATTTGCCATATGAGTAAGTAAAAGGTAAGTGATGGAGGGCATGACTGGGTGCCTCCATCTTTTTATCTACATGCACATGTGATTATATCACATGCACAGACTACATAGTGGGGCTATACTCCTATCTGTACATTAAGTGGGGCCTTAAGCCCCGTTACAGATCTCCATCAGTACAATCCTTAGGCTGCTCTATATAGAATTTTGATACCTGTTTGGTTGGTGGCTGCATTCATGAGCTTATCAATTGCAGCAATGGCTACAACAGTATCATTTTTGACATCTATGACAGCTTTGAAGGCTAATTGCCAGTCAGCTTCATTATAGTGGCTCCAAGGGCTTCTTTGAGGCATTTTTCAGCTTTGAAAAGTCCCATGTCAGTAGCTACAAACTTCTGAAGGATCATCCAGGCAGTAGAGTTGATATAAGATGGCATGGGGTAGTGTTCCTGCACAATGTGAATTGAGTGGATGAGTTGAAGGTGCACTGACACTCATAGTTGGATCTGTATATGCTTCCAACAATTTACAATTGTTTCTGATAAAACTTGGTTCCAGGCTCACTTTGCCATTATTATTCATTTCAACAGATTGATCTTGTAGACGTTGTGCTCGCCTTTGTTATCAAGTACAATTACACATCAGTGAAATTCATGGTGATAAAGTGCCTTTAGACAACAAATAATGCCTACATTGCAAGGTTGCACAAACGCCATCATGTTGGGTTCAAAAAATTCCAGCTGTATGTTTATTGGCTCATAATTGACTATATGTCCTGAGGAATTATCCACAAAGAGACATACTTGGTGATTTGCAACACACATTTTGTAGTCCACAATTTCCCTGAGCCATCTAACCTCATGCCATCAATTACTATGTATGGGGGACTATGCAACCATGGCTTACTCATCAAAGAGTGCTGATGTCATCCAAGCAGTCTTATTGTTCTAATAATAAAGCCCATGATCAAATTGATCTGGTGATTTGTTTTCAAATCAGTGAGGTTTCTGAGACTTTCTAATGCAACTCAGAAGATAGATACTTTTCACCACCAGCACTGTAAGCAGCACCAAGGGTAATACAGAATCTCTTTTTTTCTTTCCACTCATTTGTTCAGTTGCAAGACCACAATCAGGAGGTGCACTACATTCAAGCCGGTGAGCTAATCAGCTTAATCTTTCCACAATTTAGGAAACTCACAAGGGAAAAAGAGATGTCTCATTAAAATTCCATTGGTCTTGGGGTGCAAATTTAGACAGAATGTGACAAAAACAAACACACACAACTTCAACCACAGCTGTATCAACAGATGCAGCTTCACCATGACAGTGGTGTTCCCAAATCTTGTATCCTCAACAAAATGAGTTCAACCACCAATCTCCAAGTAAGTACTCTTCCTGTGGAATGTTAAAGAGATCTTCAAACCTGCTGCACTTCTCCTTTAGCATAGGTCCATAAACCTGCTTTCCCTTTGCCTCCATATACTTGACCCACAAGAATAGGGCCCTTTCGACATCAGGTTATATAACAATATGATGTTGCTTTGAGTCAAGAGCAGCAGGGTTGTCATCAGCACAGTCTTTCAAGTCATCAAATTCTTGCAACTTTGGTGAGAGAGTTTTCTAATTGACAACCAAAGCCTCAAACTCAAGGGTTGCAAAGTGCTTGGTGACTGTGTTCCAGACCAAGGAAATCAACTAATGCCCTCGTTCTGACCCCTTCACATGCTCTGGCAGTGCTGTGCTCTCCATATCTGCTTTCAGTGATTCTGTAGAACAGGCTTGAAATACAAGTCTTCATTCCAGTGATCCATTTAATCCACTGTCCCCTCTCCAACTCGATGCTGACGTTGATTGGAATGCAGACATAGGGGTCACTTCTCATATGACACCCTATCACCACTGGCTGCATAACTACACCCTAATGTGCATCCCCACCAAACTTGCAGACAATACAGTGGTCTATTCATCAGGGTTTGGGTCTGTGGTGTTCAATCCCACTGTAGAGGAAAAGAGAGCGTGAGCGGTCAAGTTTTCCAATGTCCTACATGTTCCACAGTTGCAGAACAACCTATTAGTGGTCCTGTATCTAATTCGTCACTTCTCCTTCCATATTTATATCAATGCCACTCACATGTCCTTCAATCACTCCAATGGCCCTCTCTTGTTCATTGTGCACATCAATGAGCACAGCGCTGGGTATCTGGATGGTGTAACAGAACCCATCATTGAGTATGCGCACCCTGCCACCACTAACTATTCCACTGGATTTGGCCCTTTGGCATCACAGACTCGCCCATCACAATCTTACTGGTGTCAAAGCACTTATTGAGTGCAACTTGGTCATTGGGATGTACTTCAACGTTAAAACAGCACCTGATCCACTCTATGAACCATGCTTAGCTGGCAAGATGCATGAAAACCCATTTCCAAACAGCTCCTGGTGCACTTTGCATTCTCTGGAGCTTGTCCACTCAGATGTTCATGCTATCCCCTACTCCACCTTCTCTGGATTCCACTACTGGGTCCTGTTCATGATGACTACTTCAGATACTGGTTTGTGCTGCCTATTCACACCAAATCAGATGTCTTTGCTGCATTTAAGCAGTTTAAGACATTTGCAGAGAACCAGACAGAGGGCAGGATCAAAACTCTGCGAGATGATAAGGAAGGGGAGTATATGAGCAATGAGATGTTTGCATTCACCACCAGCTGCAGCATACAGCGCTAGCATACTGTCCAAGTGCTTCCACAGTAAAATAGCATTGCAGAATGAGCAAATTGTATCCTATCTGAGCACATCACTGCTATGCTACAAGAATCCAGTCTTGCCATGTCTTTTTTAGGCGAGGCCCTTGCTGTACTTGTCCATGTCTGGAACCGGTGCCCCACAGCTGCTGTGGACAAGGCTATGCCCTATGAACTCTAGAATAGCTGCAAACTAGATGTTTCCTATCTCTAAGTCTGGAGATTGACCGCTTATGTCCACATTCAGAAGGACAAGTGTCCTGTCCTGTGCCTCCACTATGAAAAATGTGTCTTCATTGGCTATCCAGATGGCTACAAAGGTTGGAAGTTCTACAACCCCAATCACCAAGTGCACTTTTGCAAGGGAAGTGTGGATGGAGTGGACAAGATCATGATGTGGTTCTAGTGGAACATAAAGATACCCTTTGAAATAGAGGTTGGCACCATTAAAAATCCAATTGTTTTTGACTGTGTGGAGGAGGGGGAGGAATCTAGAGGTGAGAGTTCCTATAAGGTTGATGGCCATGGAGTTAAGGGAATGGTTTTCCTTGATGTAGGTGGTAATGTAGGCATCCAGGGCACAGGTGACCATGGTGTTATAGAGGAGTGTAACATCCACATTTATTAAAAGCAGGAAAACTTAAAGGGAAAATCAGGTCAAACCAGGACTCAAATCTAGAACTCCCAATAGTATTGAGATGTTTTAACCACTAGACTACCGAGTCATGCCACTGTCTGAGATGTGTGGATTATAATCCAACACAAGCACCAGTCTGTGGTCGCTTTGTCCACCACTGAAGTAGAGTATATGGCTGCATGCAATGCTGGCAAGAAGATTGTCTGGATATGCAAGATGCTGCAGGAACTAGGTTTCATATGCTATACATGGACAATTAGTCTGCCATCTAGATTGCCAAACACCCAGAGCACCATGGCTGAATGAAGTAGCTTGACCTTTCCTGGTTCTGGTTGTGTGACATTGTTGATCAAAGCATCACTTTATCTACTTATGTGCCAACTGGTGAAATGACTGCTGATCTGCTCATCAAGGCATTGCCTTGCCTGAAATTAGAGTATTTCTGTCAACTAATGGGATTGGGCACATGTAATGGATGTTAAAAAGTTTTGGAGAGTTGCATAATCAGGGGGAGTGTTGTGTGCCTGGTGATTGCTCATCATTGAGGCACACATGAGTTATGATGTGCCTAGTGTGTGCTTCAGCCACATTGTGGCTGACTTGTTGTTATATATAGTTGTTATGGCCTTTTAGTATAGAGTCTGTGGATCTGATGCCTTATCTCTTCAGTTCCTGACATTGGACTTCAGGTATGTCCCCAGTGTATTAAAGCATTTTAATATAGTTCCTGATATCAGACTCCAGCTATTCTATTTAGTTGCTTCATATATATATATGATATTCTAAATGTGTCCTATGATACTTTCTGAGCACTCTACATTTTTGATGGTCTTCTACATATACTCCTAATTCCCCTTCTATTACTTCTATTAAATCAGGAAGGTTAGCCATGGCCATAATAAATATTTCACTGTTATATATGACGTCCTAGAAATATTCTAGGATAGTTTCCAAGCACTCTATATGTATCAGAGATCATCTGCTACATATACACCTGGTTTCCTTTCCATCACCTCTATTAAATCAGAAACTATTAGATTTTGTGATTTTGCCTCTTTCTTGGACTACTAAAATGTTTACCCAGGCTGGGAGTTAAACTCTCAGTCTTGTTGTATTGTGTTTGTTGCTTTGGCACACTTACATTCTGAAAGTCCATTGTGTCTCCTCCTTGGTTGCTTATAGTGGACTTCAAAGTTGTCTTGAGTAGTGAATGATAGCTAAGCACTTAAATCAAGCTTTTCAATTTCATTAGCTTCAATGTGTTTTTTTACACTTTTCAATGTTTGCTCTGACCAAGTAAGTAACTAGTAACTAGAGGCTCATGGTTCACACCTGCTTTTCAACTCTAGATGTTGTTTTTAATACCATGACCACTCACATTATTGTTATTGACACTTCAGTTGATGTGAGACTTATTCTATAACTACCTGGATCATTCTTATATTACTGTAGAGTGCATCATCACTGTTATTATATCAACCAACTATAATCTAATAATAGTACATGATGTTTTTAGCTCCATGATATACATAATATGAATCCAACTTATGCAATGAAGTTGGATATTGACATAGCTATTATAAAAGACAATGCACTTGTATATATCATTCATCTTAGAGAGTCTGTTGAAAGACCAGGAGTTAAATTCTTATCCTTATTGTGTTTGTCTTTGTTTATTTGAAGTGCACTTATTACATTTTAGAACTCCACTGTGTCTCCATCTTTATAGACTCCAGAGTTATGGCTAAGTGCTCCAACCAAGCTATTCACTTTTAACAGATTATAAGCTCTATTTAAGCTTGATAGATCTGGTCCCCAAGAGCATTACTGTAAGCTATATGCAATGGAACTGTATAGAATGAGGGAACTAGAACAATGTGTAATACAAGGTTGAATTCCCCTAATATAATAATAAAAAACACTAGAATATCAAGGCAGACTCATCAAGCTTGAGCTATAAATATAATAATGTTGCAAAAAGGATGAGGGTGTTGGAAGAGGAGTACAATATTGTACTCAAGAAACTTCATTATTTGATTAACCATATCTTTGAGTTTCCCCATTTTTACTAATTCAAAGCAATGAGACACAATCAAAATGCCTGTCACTATATCTGACTTCAACTTGCTGACTTGCCTGACATCAGATAGATTCAAAGTTCTCGAGTATGGGACAATACTACTTCGATAAAAGTAGATCAAAAGTAGAGCTCCTTGTGATAAATGCAAACAGAGTATCTATACTCAACACAGCATAGCTAGGGCCACTAGAAATGCAGGTGTGAATTAGCTAAGATATACTGAAGTATATAGCCTCTTAATGTTATTGTATGGTTCAGAAATGAATGTTATATTGGAATAGGTGTACATGATGAAATCTTCATGATTACAAGTAATAGACTTAGTATTCAAGGAGTTGAATATAGCTAGGTCAATAAGACTATTAGTGCAAACAATACTAGACAATATTTACAAAACATTAGTGTAAATCTAAGATTAGAGTTTAAAGCCTGAGATAATTGATGGTGTTGATATACTGGGTGGCATGAAATAGAGTTAATATGAGAAAGAACCTATAGAAGCAAATATATCTATTGATGATGTATAATAGAAAAAAGAAATCTCATAAATAGATTAAAAGAGAGGGCTATGGATATGGAAGTGAGTACTTCCAAAGGGTCTTCAATGCCACTGTTGCTGATACAACCCTAAGACCTAAGTCCTCAGGTTACCACTTGGCAACTAAGAGCTTTATGGAAGAGTAGAGGGAGTAGTTGGAATCTAGGCTGGGTGTGCCTTAGGAAGGATGATGCCCAAGTGAACTAGACTGGAGTTGCCAGTCGACATTCACTGGGTTTATATATTCATGGAGTACATAGGTTTACATAAGTGTTTCGTCTATACTAGTTCAAGCCCTTTACCCTAGGGCGCAGGAGTGTGGGTGAAACGCGTATCAAATGTGAAACATGAGAAGGAAATGGAGATGAAACATGTGAGATGGAAGGTGGGTAAAATGGAAGAGAAGCATGAGAAGCGTTCATGAAACGCGGAGATGAAACATGATGGAATGGAAGAGAAGAGAAGCATGCACAGGCCTTTGGCTGTGTCAAGGGTGCGACATACGCAAGGTGAAACGAAGGGTGAAACGAGTGACGATGGTGCAGAGATCAGAGGACGAGGCTATGGCCGTTGATCGTGTGATAAGATAAAAGATAAGATGCGATAAGATTAGATAAGAAGAAAAAGAAAGATAAGTCCGTAAGTCCTTGAGATGTCATCCGATAAGGACCGGATGAGGAGCGAAGCGTAACACCATCCTCACTTTACCAATCTCTATGCTCTACCCACTTGCATCTCCATATCACAAGTGCGTGCTCAGTTCCTTTTCCAAGGAGATAGTGCACAAGGCTCAACAGAGCTCTTCTAGTGCCTATTCGCTTTCATGTGACCCTTTAACTTTTCCCCTCTGTCACACTCCACTCACCCCCAACTGTGAGAGCACCTTTATCTGGGTCAGACAATACTTGTGGGAAGAGATGCTAGGAATGTGCTTGCTGAATCAGATGTTGATTGGGAGCAGTCACTTGAGAGGAACATGCCGTCACCCTCTCTCACCTCTTTTTTGGAGTTTTTACCAGCTCCACCCCTAAGTCCCTGATCGCCCACAACATGCTTCCTAGCAGAGCTTGAAAGAGACCTTATGCTATGTCTCTGGGATGATCTATTTGTAGCCTACTTGCTCAAGTTGGCACACGCCTTGTGGGCATGTACAGGAGATGGAAGCTTTCTAAGGTTCACTGATGTGATCCTCACAGATTCAATTGACCAGGAGTCGATTATAGCCGAAACAGAAGAAGAAGGGGAGATCCCGTTAGTGTATCCTGACCTGAACAACTACCTGCCCCTCCCGCTATATGAACCCACCACCTCACCACACCTGTGAATCCCATCTCCTGCTGGACTTACTGTATTTCGCTTGAGTCAGGACAGCTTGAGAGATAGAGGAGAACCCTCCATTAAGAGAGAGACACAGACACTGGAGTTAGGAGAAGCTCCATGCACTATAAAACAACAATCCTGGGTAGAGTGACACCCAGGGAATAGGTTGAGGGGATACCTAGGTGTGTTCTGTTTGACCCAAAAGGGGTCCGAGATCGTTTGCTGAAGTCCAGAGGGCTAGAAAGTGGGCCAAAGGCGTGGGAAACCGGAGTCTGAAAGTCGGTCTGTAGAAGTCCAAAAATGTGGTCAGAAGGTCGAGGGAGAAGGTAGAAGGTTGTTGTGGTTGAGGGAGAGGTCATTCAGGCAGTCAGAGGAAGGTAGATGATCCGTGATAGGAAGTTAGATGGAAAGTTGTTACATGGGAACTATCCTAAGGGTCTTTAAAAGGGCTGGGAAGTCACCGGGCCTTGTAGCTAAGGTATGACAAACTGTAACAAATAAGGAAATACCTAAAAGATAAGACCGAGGTAAGTGGGCCAATGTTCTAATAGGCCAAGGACCGAGAATAAGACCAATGATAGTCCGGACCGCGGGAAAAAGTGTCGGCCCATTGGACTATGAGTCCGTGGAGTGTTGTCGACTCAAGACTCGACTTGGGGTCGTCAGGGAGTGCCTGGATCAGTGGAAAAGGACCGATTATAACTGTAGAGCGGTCCCAAGCTCTACAGCGCAAAGAAGCTGCGCATCACTGGACCAGTAAGAAACAGTTCCCAAGTTGCCAGAAGAAGGTAACCCTTCTGCAGGACTAGAATCATCTGTGAAGAACAACCCCTCCTGGACGGGATCTCATGCATTAATCTCTGTCCCCGCTATATGCTTCACATGCTGAAGCGTTTCCTCTAATTAGTACCCAATAAACCTTTGTTTTCCCATCTTGTTACGAAATGGCTGTCCTTCTCCAACCATTTACTAATGCGCTTGCAGGAGACCAAGAATGGAATACCCTGGCCATAGTGCTTCAAGACCACCTCAAACAAGGAGAGCTGATATGGCAGCAGCTCCTCACCCAGAACCAGATATTAGCAATGGAGGTTCATAATGCTGACCAAAGGGCTTGCATAGTGGCCCAACAAGTAAATGTCATGCAGAATCAAATCACTGGTCTACAAAACCAGCTGGTGCAATAAGGAGGCATCCAGCTGAGGCAACAGCAGCAGCCTTAGGGGCAGGCAGACCCAAAGCTCTCCAAGATAAAGACCCCAGTGACTTTGATGGCACCAAGGGGAAAATGTTTGAAGAATGGTGGATGAAAGTCCAAATATTGAAGGTGGAAAATGCCCATGCCTTACAAGGGGACACTGCAGTTAAGGTGGTTCTGTTCCATGTTAGAGATTCTAAATTTCTATTTTAAGCTGATTACAAAATGCTAATAACATCCATGCATTGTGAGAGATTACGAGGAAAGAGTCATGATGGGAATAAGCAATGTAATAAGTAATGTAACAGTTATTACAATAATCATGGCAATGGCTGTTGCAATGGCAACTCTAGTATCATGATGTGTTGTAATACTTTAGTCATGACACAATTTATTATGATAAGTATAGGTGCCATCAAAAATACTGACATGTTGTCCTCTGCATTACTATGTAATTATTGTGCTTTGCTTTGTTATGAACTCATTATTGACATTGTACTTATCCTGTTCTAATCTAATTAGGTAGTACTTGTAGTGGTTGTAATGGTAGTGGATAAATTGTTAGTATCAGCATGATTCGAACGAGCGACTTGGAAAACTTACCTAATGAGGAGTACAAAACCAGTAGACTACCAGTCCTTTTCTATAGAGAACTCTCAGATTCATATGTGGAGATTCTTTGTCATTGTAACACTTAATACGAAATATTGTAATGAATCCAACCATGATTGTGCAATCGGCCAGAACGTTCATCGAGCAATGTGTAGTATTTGTCAACAGTCAGTGAATGGAGTAACTACTTGTTCTGAGTGCAAGCAGACTTCCTTGTCCCTTTGGAGTTTGAAGCTTTGCCTTTTTTCGAGCATCCCTTCTTTGCCCTGCTCACACTTGGTGGTTCTGTTAACACAGAGAGAGAATCATTCATGACCAATTCTACACCCTGATCTAGCTCACATCCAGGGTTGATGTGAGCAACTGCCTCCTCATCAACAGCAGCTGGTCCGTGCTCCAAATTAGCCTGTTCACGGTCAATAGGAGCTGCTGGCACTGCCACACTGGCAGCTGCTTCATCAACAGGTGATGCTCACACTGGCACATTGTTAAGTCCGGGTCCTCCGGATACAAGTCCGGTCGGAGGTCTTAGGAGTAAGAGGTTAGCACAGAGGTGGACCGGGGTCCGAGAGGTAACAACGACGGAGGGTACTTAGGAGTAGGACTATCAGCGCAGGACTTATGTGTCGCGCTCTTGCTCAAGTCCGAGTCCTCGGAGGATCAAAGGTTCGGGATGCGAGGGTAGGACACAGGAGTTAGGAGATG